>BQNB010120322.1:0-20655 GCA_026074375.1 Tanacetum coccineum
TCGGTCCTCACTTCCTTTTGAATCCCGGTCACGTACAATCTCACCTTCACCGAGATTCTTCCCTAAGGTTCCACCAAGATTCCCTAAGTCATTAACCCTGATTTCGTTTCATTTGTCCACCGAGATCCTAAGCTAGGTCAACTGCCGAAATCCTTTTATTTTGACTCAACCGAGATTCACATTACAAGCCCTAACGAAGATTCGTATGACAACCGAGATTCATGCAATAAATTCCACCGAGATTAGGGCACCAAAAGTTTACGAGATTTTCAGTTTTGTAAAAAAAAGAGGGGACTAAATTTTTCACAAAACATAAAAACCATGTTCATTTGACACTATTTTTTAATTTGAGGAATATAAGAGGAGTTACAAGGGAAACAAGTAAAACAAAAAAAAGTGTTTTGTAGTTTCTGTTGTTAAGTTGAGAAATACATGTTTTGCGTTTTGTAAATAATGTGCTAAGAAAAAATTAATTTGAACGCAATCTCTCTTTTCTTTAGTTTGTACAAAACATTTTGTAGAAAGAGTGTTTTTTTCTAGCTAAACGCACCTTTAGATATTTCTTAAAAATCAAACTTTATATAAACTATTGGATGAAAAAGGGCGAAATGTATTCATTTGATCTATCAACAGAATGTTATCTAGTTTTTACTTTTTCGCATATTATACTTATATAACAATTAGGAGTCATTGGGAATCGAGACTTTTTTCACCATTCTCAAGAACCAAATATACGAAAATAGTCCCTTGGGTAATGGTCCGTTGCAAAGTTAGTCATAATGACAGACATTTTAACAAAACGTCCTTTAATTATCGATCATTTGCAAAGTTAGTCCTTAATGAACCAACCCCGAGTAAATACTATACTGAAATAGTCATTGGGTTATCAATTCATTGCAAAGTTAGTCCTTAATGACTGACATTTTAACAAAAATGTACAGAAGAAATCATTTTTATTTACATGTCACTGCAGAAGCGATCCGTGAAAATTTACTTAAAAAGTGCCTTTGTTTACCCACTGTTAAAACATTCGTCCTTAACGAACAACTCCGTTATAACTATATAACAAAGAGCAATACGCCTAGGGAAACGTGTGTTTTTTCACGAACTCCAAGGCACAATTTACAAAAATGATGCTTGAGGTTATCGGTCCGTTGCAAAGTTAGTCCTTAATGACTAACTTTGCAACGGAACTCTAACCCAATGACTATTTCCGTAAAAAAAATTCAAAATTAATTTACGAAAATAGTCCTTGAGATTATCGGTCCGTTGCAAAGTTAGTCCTTAACGACTAACTTTGCACAACGAAAATAGCCCTTGGGTTATCATTTCGTTGCAAAGTTAATCCTTAACGTAAAACTTCGCGCTTCGCAACGGAGCGCGGAAACCTCGCTATATAACATTCAGCGGTACGCTTTGGGAATCGTGAGATTTTTCACTACTCCCAAGAAACAATAACGGAAATAGTCCCTGGGATTATCGGTATGTTGCAAGGTTAGTCCTATACGAAAATAGTCATTGGGTTATCGTTCCGTTGAACAGTTAGTCTTTAATAATGACACTATACAAAAATAGTTGTTGGGTTATTATTCCGTTGCAAAGTTAGTTTTTAACGTAAAATCTCGCGCTCCACAGCGAAGCGCGAGTTAAAAACATATGATATCAAAGATCTCTTGAAGAGTTGCTAAGAAACTATTATTTTATATCCGTAGGAAATGGAACTTGGAGGAGCCAGCTAACAACTAAGGGTGCGTTTGGTTCGCAGAATGTTTTTGTTGGAATTGGAATGTGTTTGAGGAATTGAAATGTTAAGGAATTGAAATTTTAAAGAATTGGAATGTTAATGAATTGGAATCTGAAGGAATTGAAATTTGTGAAAACTATCGCGTGTTTGGTTGGAAAAAAAATGAAATGTAAAAACAAATTATATAATTATATTAATAATAATAAATATAATTTTTAAAAAATAAATAAATAATAATAAAATAATTTTTAAAAAATAATGTAATTTTTAAATAAATAAATAGATAATAATAAATAAATAAATAATAATAATATATTTTTAAATATATAATTAAATATAATTTTTAAATAAATAAATAAATATAATTTTAAAATAAATAAATAAATAATATAATTTTAAAATAAATAATAAATAAATAAATATAATTTTAAAAAATATATAAATAAAAATTAATAATAATAATAATAATAATAATAATGATAATAATAATAATAATTTATTTTTGATGATAAAAATATCAAATTCCATGGAATTATAAACTTTCCTTCCGTTTTAGGATGGAATGTTAATTCCACACATAAAGGAATTTGAGGTATTTCATTACATTAATTCCGCCAACCAGACACACTATGGAATTGGAATCACATTTTGAATTCAAACATTCTGCCAACCAAACACGTTATAGAATTGGAATCACATTCCAATTCCATCAGAATCCTGAAGATTCCGCGAACCAAACGGGGCCTAATTGTCGCAACTAGCCAACTACCATCATTGAATACAAAAAAATATATGCTAGTCTATAAGACTTTCAACCTTTTTATGAACAAAAAATTGTTCTTGTCAAATGTCAAACTTACACGATACATTTTCTCTTGCTACAAGCCTTCGTCAACATTATCGGAAGCTTTATCATCCCGTAATGAACTTTATAACTTAAACATACCATTTCAATGGGCATCTCTAATCCAATGTTACCGGATTATCAATATGTTTTGTTCTTTTATGAAACATCATTCTTAGCAAGTTGATAGTACTTTGATTGTCACAAGAACTCGATTAAAGATGTTGCTTGAAACAAGTTCTTGCACAAAACCTTTTCAACCAAATCGTTCTTTGCACGCTTCCCGTTGCTGCCACATACTCAGCCTTCTGTGTTGACAAAGCATTACACTTTTGTAATCTTGATTGCCATGAAACAGCTCCCCCTGCAAAGGTCATCAAATATCCAGAAGTAGACTTCATGTTGTCCTTATTTCCAGCCAAATCTGAGTCTGTGTAACCAACAAGCATGGGTTTCCCATTTCCAAATGTGGATACAAATTGGATAGTACTCGCAGATATCGAAATATCCAATTTAACAAGCTTCCCAATGCTTCTTACCGATTTGACAGGAAATCCCGACTGAACAACCAACCGCATGAGCTAAATCCGGCCTTGTACACACCATAGCATACATTAAGCTACCAACCGCTGAGGCATATGGAACTCTATCCATCTTTTCAATATTCTTCTTAGAAGAAGGACAATCCTTATCAGTAAGCTTAAAGTTGGGAGTTAGAGGGGAGCTAACCACTTTAGCTTTATCCATGTTGAACTCTGCGCCAGCACCTTCTCAATGTTATTTGCTCTTGTGATATATGCAATTCTTGGCACCTCTATCGCGGGAAATCGAATGCAAGGATTTGTTTTGCTGCCAGTCTTTCATAGCAAAGGATTTACTCAAATCTTGCTTTCAATGGGCATTTCTTCAATGTTTCTTGCCATCAATCAGCATATCATCGACATATTAGCTATATGATTGTTGAAGTCATCATCACCAAACCTCTGAAAGAAAACACAATGATCAGGAAATGTCTTCGGAAGCCTTGCTTCACTTTAACCGTCTAAAACTTCTTGGTACCAAGGTCTTCGGTGCTTGCTTTCTACCGATTACAACTTTATGAAGTCTACACACGTACTCTTCCTTCCCCTTATCCTGAAACCTTCAGGTTGTTCCATATAGATTGCTTTATCCAGATCACCATGAAGGAATAGTGCTTGACATCCATTTGCTCCACCTCATAGACGAGGCAGCCGCCAAACAAGAACAACTCGAATAGATCCATCTTCACGACTGGACTGAGAAATCTCATCAAAACTCAATACCTTTCTTCTGACTGAAAACCTTTTATCCACCATCTCTGCCTTGTACCTCGTCTAGGAGTATACTATTCAGTCTTCAATTTGTTAAACGCATTTGTTTTTCAGCTCCTTGCCCTTAGGGAATCTTCGTCAACTCAAAGGTATTGTTCTTTACAAGGATTTCATTCATCTTGATGGCATCAATCCTTTCTTTCTTGTGTTCATCTTCCATAGCTTCTGCATAAACATCGGGCTATCCCCCATCAGTGACTAAAACATTACTCATTCTGCAGAAAAGCGTGGAAGGATGTATGATTCTGTTCACCGCCTAAGTGGACAACATGGTGGAATAGGCATTGGCAAATCTGTATGAAGTCTTCATCTAGGTTATATCATCATCCAGATCCATGTTCTTCATCATTTTGTTCTTCATCATTCTGAATATCATCTCCAAACTGTGCATCAAAATGTTTTGGAGGAACCGGATCTAAGTCAATTTAGGCATTCATCATTTTGTTGGAGGGAATTGTCTCCTTCTCGGTCTTTCTCAACATCTTTCAAAGTTGATCTTCCGTCAAACTCTACCATTCTCGGGTTGCGAACAAGTTCTTTGTACTGGCATTCATCATACCTTGTACCCTAAGTTCATCTTGACCAGACCCGAGACATCACATGGTTTATTCTTCACATCAGCTTTGATCTTTATCTTTGGGAATATGCACAAGATTGCCTTACATCCAAAAGACTGTAAATGATGGTATGAAAATCTTTGCCCACTCCAAACCCTGTCAGAACATCAAAACGCAAAGGAACTCAAGGGTTAAATTAATAACATGTACCGCAGGATTCAAAGCCCCACCCCAAAAAGAAGCAGGCTAACCCTGCATGTGAAGCAAAACATGCTCTCTCAAACACGGTTTATATTCATACCGCTCTGCCAAGCCATTCAATTGCGGTGTCTTCGGTGGAGTCTTTTTGATGATGAATTCATGCTCTCTTCTATACGCTTCAATTGGGCCAATGTATTCACCTCACCTTTATCACTTCGAATACATTGTAGTTTCTTCCTGTCTGCCTCCTTCAACTAAAGCATGAAAACTGCTTAAACACATCCTATACTTGGTCTTTAGTCTTCAAGGTGTTATACCAAACCTTCCTTGACTTGATCATCGATGAATGTGACTAAATACAAACACCCACCATGTGTCTTAGTCTTCATGGACAACAAACATCGAAATGTACCATGATCAAGTATGTTTTTCAGTCCTAAAAGAAGGTCGAACTCTTAAAAGACGTTAGTCTGCTTTCCTGCCAAACATGTGACGAGCACTTCTACAGGTTATATTTCATGCACTAAGGATAACTCATTCTTATGAAAGATTAGACATCCCTTTTTCAATCTTCGTGACAAGTCTCTTATGCCTGAACTCGGTTTATAATCATTGTCTATAGCATTGCCATTGATCTTGGTGATCTACTTTTGAAGTGTCCTCTTGTTTAAATCGCTTAGGTGGTGTTAGTTTAACTTGGATTCCTTTTACCTCTATGTAAACACTCAATGATCGGGGTTCACTTTCACATGCCATTACCAGAATTTGTTGGTAACCATCTTCATCAAGAAGACCTGTTGAATAATATTGTGTTATATCCGGAAATGTTTCAAATTATTTTTTTTTTTTTTTGGCAAAAACAAGTCCATCCCTGTGGGTCAAACTTCAAACAAATATCTCCTATTACCAGCAATCCTGTTGATAAGCCCAGTATTACCCATCTAACAACACCGAAATCACTCTGGTGTTTAAGATGAAAAATATTCTTTTGTGTTGCAACAATGACACGTTTTGCACCCCCTATCAAGAATCCAACTGAAATCTATCATGAGCATGGTTAACCATATCATAATCTGAACAAAACAAAGAACTCATCTGTGGTTGGTATTTATTCAGTACTGTCATCACCTCATCATCTTCTTGTGCTTGTTCTTCTGATTATTGTAGTTTTTCTTCTTGTATCCTGTTTTCAAACTGTATGCAGAACTTATTGCGTTTTGTCTTTATTTTTGGCAGTGTCTATTGAGTTATACATTCAACATCAGCTAATTTTCCTTTGCTAGAACTGCTTCGTTGATTACCTCTGTTACTTCGGGGCACCTACTTTTTACTTCTCCCTGCCTTTTTGTGACCAAGGACATTTGAATGTGAAGAGGAACCTTCGTGACTTTTCTTCTCATCTCTTCATTCAAAATATTCCTTTAGCTCAATTACTATGGTGATAACACCATCTGGTGCAAGAGTTGGACAAGGATGTCCTAAAAGTTTCCAAGTATCCGGTAAGTACAAGAAAGCCACAAGCTTGAATCTCATTTGAACTTGATACCTTACTGCAAGATGTGATTCTACTAATTCTGAAACACATTTAATTGATCTGGTAACAGGGGACCCATCAGTTACTTTAATCTTATCATTTGCTTGATTAAGAACAACATGTTGTTTTCCAGATTTTCGAGCATATAAATGTTCTAGGTTGTTCCAAAGAGTTTACGAGCTGCGTCTCCTCACGCAATATGGCTTCAAAACCTTATCATCAACACACTGCTAATATAACACAAAATCTGTTCTATGCATAATAGTCCTTCTTGACTCTGTTTTGTTCTCAGGTTTCTCGTACTAAAAACAGGCAAAGTAGTATGTCTTTCACATAAAGGAGATCTTCCAATCTTCCTTTTCCAAACTGATAATTAGAACATTCAATTAACCATCCTATCTTGTAATTAGCTTCCTATCGTTCAAACAGGTTAAGTCCCCAACAAGTATCCTACAACATCTGTACCAATTGAAGGTAATAAAGTGCAATGAGTCACAAACGGTTTATAAAAAAATGTGGAAGGCTAAACCTTCGTTTGACAGCACTTACCCAACGTTGAACCTATGAGGAAGTAAACAAATAAGGCAAACTAAAGCAACTCTAATCTGCCCTCACAAACAATATCAAATACCCTAATCAGCAGGTATTAAAGATATAATCAAAACACTCACAAGAACCACCAGGCTTTTTCGGGAAAACCCCAAAGTGTGGTACAAACACAGGACACTATGCCGCTTTAATCCAATATCAAGCAAGACGAGGTACACAAAGTCTTCTCTAGATAACACTGAGGCATCAACAAAATCATCATAATCTTGGTAAACATATCAAGATATATGGCAACATAACAAAGAACAAGAAAGGAAGAATTTCATCCAAACAAACTTGCAATTGCCAGGGTAAGAAACAGAACTTCAAGGCCTCAAAATCAAGATTCCACGGTCAAACCTTTTTTATATTGCAAGGACGCTTAGTTCAAAAATCGTGACGGATCCGACGGTTGAAATCCGGGGATCGAAGAAAACATCTGTGCTGGGTTTTTGGATGATAAGAACTCCGAAAATCTTTTTTTTTTCTTTTTCTTACTCACTTATCTTTTGTTTTTCACATTTATAATGAGCTATAAGGATTTGGCCCTATAATAAGGACTAAATGGACCAAGATGGTGCCCTACGTGTTGGCTCTTTATCCTCAGGGAAATAAGAAAATACCCAACACTACCATCATTGAATACAAATATATGCTAGTCTATAAGACTTTCAACCTTTTTATGAACAAAAAATTGTTCTTGTCAAATGTCAAACTTACACGATAGCTCACAAAATGGATTAATTTATAACCAAAGGTGAAAAGAAAAAATAAAGTATTGCCGAAACTGTTTTTTCTCATAGGTAAAGTGCAAAACTGGTTTGAAAGAACATGATTTTTATTGATAAAAAGGACGAAATAGAATGATTTAAGAAGTTTGAAACAAAGCTCCCACGAGAAGAGCTATAGAAGAATCATTTTGAGGGCTAACAGATGGACGTAAAACAGTGATGGGTCGAGGTCTATATGAGATTTTACTTTCTATCGATTGGTAGTACAACTTCGACGCTTCGTCTTTGTGTTTTTATTAGTCAGTCATCTAGTAAGCACAGTTTCATCTTAGGTTCAAAAAAAAGAACCCAAAGTCTAATTTGCCATAAAGAAGCCGAACTAAGGAAGAAAAATGACATGTACTAACCATTCAAATTTCAAAATGAACAGAGATCAAGGGGAAAACTCAAGTCTGCTGTGCTTGTGTCAAGCAGAGTCCAAATACAAATGTTTTGCATACGTCACATTAGAGTTGACAAAACGAGCAGATAAAATCTATTGACATCTCCGACCATATGCTTCAAAAAATCTTCAAATATGAAGTAAAAAGACCATCTTTCACTTACTTTCTTCTTACAAAAATATGTCATCCCCGACCATATTCTAAACTTGAACTTCAAAACATTAGTTTAACTTATTTCACCCACTAATCATCTATCTACGTCACTTTCAATATAAACTTGCAATATTTAATGATTTGGAAAGTGAATAGTGATCCTTCCAAGGATTTTGAGCAATGCTTTATAATTTTCTTTATATTTTGAGCATGGTTGCAGAAGGTTTTGATGCATTATTCTTCAAGTATGAAGAAAATAGTAATTTGGAGTCCATATTAGAGATGGCCTAAGTGAGGCTGTACCAGCACATGCTGAGATGGTTTGATGTCTTAACCGGAAACAATTTTGTCAATTTTACTGTAATATTTTGGATGGTGACAGTCTAGAAAACATTACTACTGCTTGTTGTTCATTTAATATACGACAGAAACCCTCACCAAGGAGCCGGGCGGGGGTGTTTCTCTTCCCCTTAATGAGTGTTAGGGGTAAGCATGGTGCGATTTGGTGCAGTTTTTGACTAAAATTGAACCGCAACAGCACTTGCGGTTTCTTTAAAAATAGAAACCGAACTGCATCACGGTTTGCGGTTTTTGCGGGTTTGCGATTTTTAACCGCACCGCACCATCGCGTGCGGTTTTTGAGGTTTTTGGTTTACAATGTCGGTTTTTTCGGTTATAACAACGCATATATTTAATGTAAACACACACATCACTTATAACTCATAAGAATATTAATGATAATATGTGGTAAAAGCCTTATAACACACATTAAATAATCAATGTGCCGTTTTCAGTTTTAAAAAATAAATATGTTGTGTGGTGCGGTTTTACGGGTAATACCGCAACCGCACCGCAAAATGCGGTTTTTCTTTTTTTTAACCGAACCACGGTTTTTGCATTGGTGCGGTTTTTTGCAGTTTTACGGTTTGCGGTGCGGTTTGTGCTCACCCCGTGTACAACACTTATTTACTCTTATTAAGAGGCCCACAAACGCTTTTATCTCTAGATCAAGACTAAACTAGACATTAATACTACCACTTAATCCAAAAAAAAGAAAAAGAAACATCCAGTGTCCATTGTCCACTGTCCAGACACCAAGACTATCCCGCAAGACTCGGTATGCATTATTTTTGACAACTTACTAAAGTTTTTCGACACATTTCCTTGTTCGTTTTATATTTTGTCTACTCGTTTGACTCTAAAGAAAACATAACACAAAACAATACATTCAAAACTAAATAGGTTAAAATAGCTCTCTCTACTCCTAAATCATCAAAATAAGCAATCAATTTAACAACGCGTTCTGGACTCTAGAGCAAATAATGTACACAGGCAACAACATACAACATCCCATTTAATAAACTTGGAAAATAACAAAGGAAAACAACATTAGAGGATCTGTACCCGAGCGCAAGCATTGTATTGCAAACTTGGATACACACAGGTAGAGAAGAGAGGATACAGAAAACCCGAATAGCACCAACTAATTTTACAAATGATCCGGCAATGAAGAAAATCGTCTTTAAAAAACCACACCATAACAGTCCAACCAACACATAATCAAAACATCCCTTCAATATCACCAACCAGAGTCCTATCTACCATAGTCTATTGATCAATCTATCACAACTTGGGTTATGGAGGCCGTGAGCTTGCTGCACCTGCACCACTACCACTACTACCAACACCTCCCACTCTCGAGGCTAAAGCAAGAACTTCAGGTGACATATCCCAGCTCCCACTTTTCCTACCCCAACTGGATCGCCTTGCATGCATAATATTAGCACGATCTCCCTCGTCGACGGTCGTTCTTATTTCTGGTGACATTTCACCTATGCCAACTTCTTTAATGTTCAACCCTTCATTGTCACTCATCTGTCCTTCACGGTGATCTAAACCTGCCCCACCATCACCCCAAACGGCCTTCCTTCCCATTTCAATCTCATCTACAGCCTTCCCCATGTTTGGACTCACAAAACCACCTCCATTTGATCGACCTCCTAGCCCTGGTTCTTTTGGCACATATGCCCTAAACTTGTTCTTTGATTCAGGGATTCTAGTGCAAAATATCTCCCCAAAATTTTGTAGCACTCCTTTATTGAAGGGATTGGCTCGCCTGTCGTATCTATATCTAAAGTTCTCATATGTTGTCTGCAAAGATATAACAGAGCATATGAGATGTTTAGATGTAGAGGTGGCTGAATGAGCGATTGGTTAATACGTCAAAATGGGTTCAGGTCGAAATGACTAAATGGGTTGTTTAAGTGCATGATAGGTTAGGTTGACCCGTAAAACTTTTTCATAAACCTGTTAATCTTTTTATAAATAATTAGAGCCCAAAATATGATTCAAGATTATATTATATTAGAATAATAGTCTTATTTTTTGAATAAAATGACGATGTTTTATGCATTTATAAAATTTGTAGATACACTTTCGGCAACTTTTGACCTGTTCGATATGTTTCATTTTAAACTACACGTTTGACCCATTAGTGAAAAAAGATATCGCAGATAAACCCATTCATGATTAATGTGTCGAAACTGCCACCTCTATGTTTAGTTGTAACGATCAAAGATGTATATCAGAAGACATTTTAGATTTTTTTATCAGGGAATAAAGTAAGGCATATGAGTGATCACCTGATTGGTGCTTATGAGATATAGATGAAAGGCAGTAAGGCCACCGACGAACCACACTGATATGAAGGTGTAGACAATTAACACAATGGATGCAGGAGTCTTGATCATTGCTTTCCATAATGTTAAGTCCTCTGAATCCATGATCCTCCTAATGTAAATCCAGCAGAAACTAAAAACATATATACATAGCAGAGTCGTGGAGAACACAAACATGAAGAAGAATCGATAGTTTCTCTGCAATCAGACAAACAGAGTCTCAGTCAGTACATGGAAAAAAAAGTTTAAAAGAACATGAAAAGAGGAAACTACGAGTTTAGGGGGTGTTTGTTTTGACTTATATGTGGGGAAGTTCAAATATGCACTGACTTAAATCTGCTCATAGATAAGAAATGCTTTTCGAAGTTTTCCTATGAAGGTTTATTTTTAGGGGCAATTGCATATATCCCCACTAAAACATACATATTTGCATATATACCCAAAACATGCTTAACTTGCATTGTACATCATGCATTGAAAACTTGTGTTTTGGTTATATATGCAAATATATAAGTTTTAGTGGGTATATATGCAATTCTCCCTTATTTTTACAATTGTACAATGTTCAGTCTTGAATTTAAATTATTTTAACATGGTGTCTGATTCTTTTTTTTTTACTCAATGTATGAAGACAGAAGTACTGATCTTACCAGACCTTTATCATTGCCCACCAAGGGCAATGATGGATCAAAATCGTTCAAACGCATTGTTGCGATTAGACTGTTGTGGCAAAGACGGGCAGGAGGTCTATTAAAGCATGCAGGTTATCACAATATTAATCTTCACAGTTACACCATTAACTTCAACTTACTTTTATACGACGGGACAGCAGTAGTTGTGGGGTTTTGGGCACTTACCTTCGGTATTTCCATCAAAGCCTTCTGGTTCGAGGATGTGCTATTACGGGGGAATGTACCCGGACCCTCCGGATCCCTCCCCGAAGTTAGAAGGAGAAGTACTAAAACCTGAGACATTCATGTTCACACACTCAATAACCATACAAAGAACAAACACTTGATTTTACTTATATAATTAAGTTAAACAAATAAAGTAGTCTGATAGAAATGACAGATTAGAATATAAAATTAAATCGACAGTGACATAAATGAGTAGCTGGCTTACTAAATAAGCTTGCAAATGCTTGATTGGAGAATGCAATGATACTTAGTAACTCCTGATTGATGCTGTGTAAAGACGTACAATTAAAATTTGATGCAATCTAGCTATAACTCGAATGAAATTGTCATTGAGAGATCAAAATTATTGTACTTAGGTGGTAATTCTTCCCAACTCACCACACCAGACATAAAAAATAGCAGAGCAATGAAAGGGTGTTTGTTTTACCATGATTGGATAAGCTTACAAGTGAATACAATGAATCTGACATGTGAAAAAATATGGAGCATCATGAGACAATTTAAACTCAACAGGCCTGAGTATTTACCACTTAAAATATGAAAGGTGTTTGTACACCACTAACATTGACGCATACTATTGCTATTACTATCCTACCACATGTGCTTGATAATGTTCTATCATAGGTTGTTTATGTTATACTTTACTAGTGTGCGTATCAACTCGGGTGGTGTACAAATGACTTCCAATAAGAAACGGGTTGGGACTTCAGTTAAACGAAAACCGATTTATAAGAATTGATTTATTCATCGTGAATCAGGTGTTCTGATCAACTGGAATGGATTAACAGTAGTCGGTTTTGTATTTGTTTGGGTAAATACCTAAGGTTGTTAATTGTTTCAAGTAGGGGTGAATATATCGGACCGCTGACCGGACCGAACCGAGAAGCCGGCCCACACTATACCGCATGTTCGGTCCTCGGTCCGGTCTTACGTACAACCGACCAATAATGCCTTCTCGGACCGGACCAACCAAAGAACCGGACTGACCCGGATCGAACACATTCAGTCCGGCTCCGTGGTTTTAGGCTAAAACGGTCTCGGTCCGGCCCGGTTTTTTCGTTCCGGTCCGGTCCGGGTTTGACCCGATGCTCATTTAGTTGCACCTATCAGAGACAGTAGCTGTCAACAATCAAGTTCATAGCAACAACTTATCTTTTCATAGGGAAGTAGTAGTCTGAGGCTAACCAACATATTGAAGATGTTTTACCATCTTTCTCAATCAAGTAATTCCCTATATTCTGGCTAAACTAGCAGAAATTCAATAGATAGCTATGACTACTATGACACACTGACACACACAAAAAGTGATGAGAGTGTATCCTTCTCTTTTGTTTATTCGATTAGTGTGACAAGTAACTTTCAACAAAGGTTTAAAAGATTTTCATGGGGTGTTTGTGTAAACGGCAGCGAGAACAAAAAATCAGCGAGAAGACGGGGAGGAAAACACCATAAGATGGTTCATTCTCAAGGGGGAAGCATCCAAGATAGGCACTATTTTGAAAATGGTGTACAACTGTCGAACATGGGTTGGTGATACCACATTAGAAAAATGACGGAATATCACTGTCATACTTGATATGAATATCTAATAATAATTTCTACATGTCAAACGGAAAACATAATAATTGCTTATGCAGCATGTATGTCAGAAACTTAATGATAGAAGTGGCGATTTCAATTCATTCTTATAACAATTGGGTCAAGTCATTTGGTATTTACATTACTGATAGTGGGTCAAAAGTCGCTAAAGGTGTATTCTGATGCTTACAACCTACTAAATCATTTTTTATGTAAATTACTAAATTAATGATATAACTTTTGTAACTGTATATAAAACAAGTGTTTCTCGTAAATAGATAAATGAAAACTAACTAAACATGTTGGTGGGTTAACCCAGCCTGAATAAACCTTTAAAGTTCCCTGTTTTACCCAATACCCCACCCACCTGTTTTCCCTTCTCTACTCACAATCAACAACTATATGACCAACTATATACCTCTTTCTTCTTGAGGCAGATATATTAGATAAGTTTGGGCAACTACAATTAGGTTATAAACTTATAACAGTAATAGAACATGTAAATGTATAGAGACGACAACAAAATTAGGTAGAACTCTCTCACTGCATATCTAAAAAGATCATCATTTGAGCGTATTTATTCAAGCACGCTAATTAACACTTGTTCAAGATTCTTTCACTATGGTACTTAGGTAATTATTGATTTCCTCTCATATGTGTTGTCACCAGATGCAAAAGAAATTCCGTAAAAATAGTTAAGAGACCGTCTCAGTAAGCATCAATGAGTTTAAAAGGCTGCATGCAGCAGTTGTTGCGACCGGTTTAATTGCTATGTTTATTTATCACTTGTTCAGCAAATTAGTTATAAACCTTAAAATACCAAAGGAGAACAACTTACGTGAATCGTGAATAAAATAGCCACAACCATAACTGATATCCCCCAGTGTTCTTCAAAGTCATACATGAGTTTTCTCGCAACAAAAACACAAAAAACTGAAACAGGAGCTACAACAAGGAATATGGTCAGCACCAGTGATCTTACATCCGGTCCAAATACAAACCTACCCGAAAGAAAAAATATCTGCAAAGCAAACATAAATCACAAAAGTAAGAACAAAACGCATATCCAAAATACATAATCAGTCTCAAAATGCTTATATATCACATCCGAACGTAATATATGTTGCAACAAGCCAGAAAATTAAACATTGACAAAAAAAACCCACAACCATGCCATTGTAACACCAAAAGTATCAATCCCATTTTGTAAAAAACGAAAAAAATACCCGTAAATTAAATTCATAACATACAATAAATACCATAAATCTCAATATACGATGTAAGTACTTTTCAAGGAAATTCCCACAAGCAAGTTTCAGATATCTAATTATTTCTGCTTATCTTCTTCTTTTTAAGTAGACAAACAGTTTAAAGTGTTTGGATTATCCACATTGCTTCTGCTTTTTAGTGCAAAATAAGCTGTTCTCAATTAAGACATGCTAGAATTACTACTTTTTTAGCGTCATATCTAATCTAAAAATAAGCAAATGCAAAAACTAATTCCTGATAAGTACTTATGTATAAGCAGAAAATATAAGAAATCACTGGTCTTTATTTATTTTATTTTATGAAAACAATAATTGTACCAAAACTATATCTTAATATTATTCCCTATCCGAAAAACACCTAATTAATAAATACTATTATCAGTACACTATCCATAAATCACATTAATATAAAATGTTATAATTAAAAAAAAATAGAAAATAAATGGACATACATTGCTTCCTTTCCAGGTTTGATAAATTCTCAAGTTATCGGGGGCGTTATTAGATCCGGATAACGGATCCGAATGCTTAGGAGGAGGTACCACGTACATGTTGTTCAATCCAATTCACTTTTTTAACAAAGCTTAGAGATCTTCAATTTAACTAAAAAAGGAGAGGAAAATGTACTCGAAAGTAGTGAAGATTGATTTTGATATTTTCAATAATTAAATTAATAATACGTGGAAATGAGGTTTATAAATAAATTCCGGTGAACGGAAAAGTTTGCTTAATTAATTGGCCGACAAGCCATGAATAAAAAAGGCTAAAAGCAAAAGGAGGGTTTTTGAGTGAGGCAAATGTGTGTGTGTGTTTGTGTGTATAGGAAAGGGTAGGGGCTGGCTGGGGAGTGTTTCTTTTTTTTTATTAATTTGATTTGATGATAGTCAAAAAGGAAAAGGTGATGTGGCGTGAGTTTAGTGGCCATGTCATCTCTTCTTGTCTACTTTTTTGAGGAAATTTTGGATTTACATTTAATGAGGATTAAGTTGAGTTAATAAAATTGATGTTTGTGTTACTGGAAAAGGACAAAGAAAATGAAAATCTTTTATTCATGTTATTGGTTTTAAAAAAAATCTTGTTATTATGAAGGTTATTGTCTCTTATTTATGACTGCTGTAATATAGCTTTTTTTTTTATCTTAAAATAGATTGAATGCATGATATTATTGAGAATATTAAACCAACTTCTGTGTTAAGGACTAATGTTGCAATACATTTTGAGGTTCAGGTATGAACATGTAAGTTTTGTTAAGTTATTATGGCTATGTTTGTTAGTTGTTTATAGTTGCAGGGACTAAAAGCAGCATATGTGGAAAGTTGTGGAGCTCTATGCAATGACTGAAGAGATAAGAGGGGCTAGGGTTACAATGCTATATATACATCTCTTTCTCTCCTTTTCGCATAGTTGTATCAGTTTATTTCTCTCTCTAAAATCGTGTTCATCTTTGTTATCTCAACCTGTGAGATTCAGTGATTTTAGTTTAGTCTTTTCTTTTGTAATATGTGTCTGAACTCAAAACCTGTAGCTACATTTGAAGAAGTTGACAGATGTTGTGAATAAAATAAGTGGGGAGGTTGGTTGTATTCATAAAATCTGGTGTTATATCTTGATCTTTGTAAACTTTTCTACATGGTATCAGAGCCAGGTTGACTTTGATACAAAGATTAGTGGTTTTAAAATCGATTTTGTAAAATTAGGGTTTTAATTTTTTTTTGGGCTTTTGTGTTTTGAGTTCAAATCTGAGTTGATCGAGTTGTTAATTGAATAATTAGTGGTTGAATTTGAGTATACCGTGGTCAATCAAATTTGAAGGTTTCTATAATTTTGGGGTTTTTGTTCCTAGTTGTTTCTTGATAATCAACAAGTGTTGATTTATCATATTTGTGGTTGATCGTTAAAAATTAGGGTTTTCCTATATCAAAGCCCTAATTTAGGGGTTATTGAGTTTATTCTTGAAATCATTGATGTTGAGTCTTATTGTTTATATAGTTTAAAGATTTCTTTGTCTAATCAGTTGTTTGTTTGTTTTCATGTTGTCTTGTTCCGCTGCGTACTTGGTTGGTTGCTGAGACATCTTGTCTCATTTGAAGTGTTGTTTTGTGTGCTCTGTAACACCCCCACACTCTATCTCTAGGTTTTTTGTTAGTTTTTAGAATCGGTGGAAGGGTTAGTTTAAGAGGTTGTTTGTGATTAGGTAGTTTGAGATTGCGATTGGTAGATTAATTGTGGTTGAAGGTGTTTGGTGTTTATAGACTCAGTTTTAGTTTTGTCTGGTTTCCTGAGTATACACCATTTAATTGGTACTATTAAGGTGAATCATGACCTACTTCTCAAAGAAGCAAGGAATCTTGGTTCATTAAGCCTGATAGTAGGTGTATACCTTGTACCACACTTATTACTGAGTTTATACTACCATCTGGTGGTTCTGTGTTTTGTTATGTTTTCTTTGTTTGTTTTTTATCTGTCATTATGGTTGATGGTGATAAGCCTCCCAAGGACAAGGGGCAAGCCTCTGGTTCTGAGGGAAGTAATATTGATCAGTATGATCCATTGTTCTTGCATAGTATTGACACAAGTGGGGTACCTTTAATCAATTTTAAACTGGAAGGTACTAAAAATTACAAAGTTTGGAAAGCTGTTATAACTATTGCTATTCACACTAAGAATAAATCTGGTTTTATTAATGGAAAATTAACTAGACCTATAGAAGAAGGTTTTTTAAGCAAGACCAATGGGATAGATGTAATTTTGTGGTGCTTAATTGGATTCTTGGTTGTGTTTCTCAAGATGTTTTTATGGGTCAAGTTTTTTCTAAAAATGCTAAGGTTGTTTGGGATGAGTTAGAAGAAACATATAGTAAGCAAGATGCTTCTGTCATTTTTAACATGCACTATAAGATTCATTCTTTGTCTCAATATGGATCTCCCTTGTCTAAGTATTATCACAAGTTTAATGCATTGTGGAGGCAATATGACTCCCTTGTTAATTTGCCTGACTGCATTTGTGAGAACTTAGATAAGTTGAAGAAACACAATCAACTCCTTAAGTTGATGCAGTTTCTTATGGGTCTTGATGAGATTTATGCTCCTATCAGGAATATAATTCTTACCACTGATCCAATTCCTGATTTTAAGGAAGCTTTTGCTACCCTGTCTAGAGATGAATCCCACAGGGGTTCTCAATCTCACATTGTGTCCAAACCTGTTAATTCTGCTTATTGTTGCTAGATCTAATACTAGAAATAACAATTGGACTCCTAATAATAATCAACCTAGAAAGCTTAATAGACCTAACTTGGTTTGTACTCACTACAATATGAATGGTCATACTGCTGATAGGTGTTTTAAATGTAACACCCCCAAAATGGATCGCAGCGGAATATGGGTCTGGGGATGGTACATCATAGATCAATAACACAAGATAATATAAGAACGACCAAAAAGTCGTTTAAAACTGATACATTGGATTTAAGGGCAAATGTTTGATACAAAAGCCCAAAGCTTTACTTGTATCAAAATACAAAATACAAGATTCTAGTTCATATACCAAATTTTATCCCAAAATGTTAATGCAACCAATCATTAGCATGTGACATCCAAAATAATATTAGACCATGTAGCCCTTGCCCCTCGTGCCTTATGAACCTCCTTGAAAAAACATTGCTTTTAAAACGTCAACATATTGATATGAATCATAGGTTTGTAAATGTATAATGTAAGGACCGCTAGATTTCCCCATGATAATGCAACAGATGCAAAATCAATAAATGTAATTACGTTTCCTAAGCTCATGACACTGAAGCCGACATTTATGAAAAATGCAATATAAAATGCCAACAGTGCGGGTGAGATTTTCTATACCCGCAACATATCTATGTCCGACATTGTATAAACGTTTCGTTTGTCCAGTGAAGAGCTAATCACCCGAACGGGGATGTCAATCCCAAATAGATCTATTTAAAACATTCGCGCTCACATAGTATCCTGACAGTTCATAATTATGTGCTCATATGGGTTATCGCTACTTGCAAACACGTAATCAAGTAAAATGTACACTTGCGTCCAATTTGTAAAACATGCATATGTTTCTCACCCCAAAACTTGTAAATCATTATAAATGTAAAACATGAGGCTATGAACTCACCTCGAGTGAATTGAACAATCAACAATGTATATCACAACAAATAATGACTGAATGCAACCTAATCAAGTATAGGTCGTATAAGTTCTAAGCACTTTGAATAACTACTACCATATATAATTCTATATAGCTACATCACCATCTAATCGTTTTAGTGAAATCATATTTATAAAGTAAATACGTTTATAAATATCTCTTTAGTGAAAACGACGTAACTTTATCGTTTTAAGCCCGTTTCTTACGTTTCTTATGTCCACGCTTTCGTATTAAGACGAGTTATCAAAATATTACATTTCCATATTTTTAGTCCCCTGGTGAACAGTGATTTTTACTGTTCATGACAGTTTATAAATTTTGCTATCGTAAAACCCGTAAATGTCGTATTTTATTCGTTTTAACTCCGTTTTTAGTGATTCTTTCGAGTACGTCTTCGTAATTAAAAGTTTTATCAAATTAATGATGTTTTAAAAATGTTCATGTCTGAGATGAACAGTAACTTTTATAAATTTATTTTTATAAAAGTATTTATTATCGTAAACTTGCGTAATTCATAACTCCTTCGTTATTGATCTAAAAATTATGATTCTTAATGTTTTGGAATCCTAAAAATATGTAATATCTGAGAAAAATAACCAATCTTATATATCAGAAGTAGTTTATAATTTGTTTTTATAAAATTTCTTTTATAAACGCGTTTATTATCGCGTAACTTGTAAATTACGTATCTCCTTCGTTATAAATCGGTTTTTCGAGTTTCTTACCTTTTTGGAATCCTTATGAGATGTAGTATTTTATAAAAATATAAAATGGATACTTTATTTTTCGAATTCTAACAGTCCACTTTTATAAATTTCTCAAAATGTGTTTAAAAGTTGTTTTTATAACTTTTTAGTTTAACCACTTTGTTACAAGTCCTTTACAACCATTAATATCACATGTCTTACACACCTAGGGTCCTTAGTCCATGATTAGTCCAAAGATTGTCCAAGAATCACAAGATCTATAAGTTTACATACTCATTTGTTCATGAACTTTTATATATACGCTTTTTAGGTAACTAGTTTATATGAGCTTTTTATACATAAACCATACATGTACAATACTTATACATCCATTATAACATGATATTAACATTCATATGTCATGTGTAAAAGTGTACCAAATCATAAACAAGTGTAAAAATCCATTATTACAAGTAAATAAGTCCTTAGATGGTGATTAACTATACAAACATTATATATGCATAAAATCATGAAAGTAAAGAGATTAAGAGTTTAAGGTAACCTTAATATGAAGTAGGATGATGAACAATATGATCTAAACCCTTGTTTAGCTAGCAAACCCAAGCTTACAACACTTGAAAACCCTAAAACCAAATGAAACCCTAATCTTGCTTTTCCTTTGCTTAACACTTGTAAACCCTAAACTAAGCTTCCAATACACCTTATATATGTCTAATTATGAACCTTGCATACTTGGAATACTTGTAAAATCAAAAATTACAAATGTATATGTGTTTGGTTTGTGTGCCGTGGGTTAGGGAGGTGAAAGTGGGAGAGTTTTGTTGATAAATTTGCTAAGGAAATGGAAGTGAATAAAGGCTTGCATTTGTCTTGTATTTATAGTCAAAATATCTAGCAAACTACTAACCTAACCATGGTTAAACTATGAATGACTAATGTGTAAGAGGGTGGATGGGGGGAGTGGTTTGGTGTAAGAAACTAGTGGAAGTGTAAGAGATTTGGTAGGAACTTAATTGTAAATCTATACAACACATGTTATAATACAAAGTAGGTTTAGATATTGTTTTCCTTTGGTTTTATGAGCTCATATCCGGCCATATATGTATATGTATAATATATTTTTGTAATTTTTGAGTATTGGGTATAATTGTGGATATTTTGTTGAGTATAGATAGGTATTGGTG
>BQNB010120323.1:0-20655 GCA_026074375.1 Tanacetum coccineum
CTCTCTAACTTTCTCTCTCTAGATTCTCTCTCTACATTCTTCATAATCTTCTTGTTAATCTTATTGAAGTGAAGTGATTGAGGGTAACCGACAGATTTCCTTGTACTATTAAGGTGAGTTCATAGCCTTACTTTTAAATCTTTTGAATGTTTTCATAAACCCGTGAGGGGGATACATGCTTAAATCATGAATGCAAGTTTTTTTCTAACTGTATGCTATCCTGATATATTATTGCCTAAGTACCTACTTTTGCCATTAAGACCTCATTATCATGAACCGTTAATTACTTGTCGGGGTAAGCGCGAATGCTGTGAATAGATCTATTTGGGACTGGACTTCCCCGTTGGTGTACCTATACTGTCGGTAACCAATAGCACATCATTTGAATAACTATGCGGGTGTTTGGCAAAGACACCCGTTGGGGCAATTACTTGTGGTTAGTGATTAACCTAAGGCTTCGGTGTCATGAGCTTAGGGCAATAATAATGTTTTCCATGATAATTGTACATGCATGTAATTATTACAAACTATGGGTGTATAACAACGTAACCCACTATTGAACTTGTATTCAAACTACTTTACTTAAACCTATGAATTTCACTCAACCTTTGTGTTGACTTTTTAGCATGTTTATCTCAGGTAATTGAGCAACTTAAGGCACGAAGTGGCATGGACTTGAAGATGGCTAAACTGTTATCATTTAAACTTTTTGATTTCCTGTAGATTTTGGGACCTCTGTTTGTAAAAACTCTGATGAATAAATGATTGATAACAACTTTTTCCAAAACGTCTCTTTATGATTCATTTTCTATGATTATGACTATTGTACTATGAAATAATACCCCAGATTAGCTTCCGCTGCTATATGTCAAAAATGGGGGTGTTATACGCAAGTAGGCCCGATATTATATTTAGTGTATGCTTATGTGCGCGTTTTCAAGAAAATCCTAAAACTACCCACTTAGAAGCCGTTAAGCGTATAATTAGGTATATTAGGGGTACTACCCACTTAGGATTATGATATCTAAAAGGAACCGGAATAGAAACTATAGTTTATGCCGACTCTGACCACGCGGGTAACTACGTTGATTGAAAGAGCACTAGTGGTGTTTGTACGTTCATGCGATGTTGTTTAACATCTTGGTTCTCTAAGAAACAAACGGCCCTTGCTATCTCCACAACCAAAGCCGAATATGTGTCCGCCAGAAAGGCGTGTCAACAGGCGCTATGGATGAAACAAGCTCTCATCAACTACGACATACGCCTCGACGACGTTCTGATTATGTGCTACAATAAAGGCGCAATCGACTTAAGTAGAAACCCCGTACAACACTCTATAACTAAACACATAGAAATCCGTCATCACTTTCTTCGCGACAACGTCCAAAAGGGCAACATTTCTATCAAGAAAGTTGCATCCGAAGATAACTTAGCCGATATATTAGCTAAGCCTTTAAAACGTGAAGTATTTAATTATTTAAGATTAGGATTAGGAATGATGGAACTCATCATGGATAGTGATCCTCCATCCTCCCAAAAATAATCATAAGCGGAAATCTAGTGAAGTAATTAACCATTATTCAAAAGATGTTAATTCTCATTACACGTTCCAATTACAAACTTCTGATCATGAACATAATCGAGATTAGAATTTTATTAGATTATGAAAATATCAATAAAATGACCATAAATATTTTCCAAGTCTACATGTACAACCATTCGTGGTCACTACATGAAATTACAAAATCGATTGACAAAGACAAAAAGAATAATCATCGAATTACAACTCACACTTGTGTTGACGATGTTTTATTACGTCTAAATGTTCATAATGTTTGTGTTATTAGCAATGTTCAAAAATATGCTAAAAGCTAACACACTCCTAGTAGGATCGACACCGTTGAAATTCCATCAGGAAATTCACGACAAGTTGCACGTTATGCTTAAAACTTGGATATCGACTCCGAAAATTTAAACACATACTCCCTATAACATGTATGAGACACTCCAACTGCCAAAACAACAACACCACCTCTTAAAACCTTTAAAATCGTATTCTGTCTATTTTTAGATGTTCCACGAATCTACGGATCCTCCTTTTGGAGATCCATCCCTTGTTCAGGTGGATCCGTATCTCAGTCAGACTTACCCTGCCTTTAAATTATTAGAACACTTTCTTCTTATCCTCCAATAATACAATTTCACCCAACCTTGCTACCACCCAAGATTGCACTTCCTGCCAAGATCATTACAAGCCATAATTAATATAGATCCACTACTTTCTAGTCGCTACCAATCTCCATTGTTAGTTTTCTCTTTTAAATTTGGGTCATAATATTGGATATTTATACAAAAACCAAGATTTAAGACAATGACATTGTCTTCATCTAGAGACATGTTACATTAGTGTCTAAAATACACATTCTTCATAGTATACTTTAAATTACAAACTTTTCTCAAAGATCTAAAATCATATTTTTGACAAATCAAAATAATTGAAGTTAACCAAACTTGCATTGTTAAATACAAATTAAAAATGATTTTAAGATTTCGTGATTGATCTCTTAAGAAATAAAACAAATGTGTTATCTTGACTTTTCAACTTGGAGTAAAAGCAAAGATTAGTTGTGCAATGTCTTATTCATATATACGCAATTCATGTATATTATGAGTGTCAAATAGCACTTCTACATAATTTACACATAATACCACACTTAAATGGAATTTATATAAGTAGATTATTTATTAATTATACTTACTAATTTATAGGAAAAATTATGCTTGGAATGATGAAACTCAACTATAAAAGAACCAAAACCTACATACCAAAAATTCATCGTCTAAACTACATCCCAAACAATGTCAAAAACACTTTCAAAGTTCTTCAAAATCGTTTCATTCATGAAGGAAGACACGTTGAATCATCCTTTATCTTTGGAAATGACATATTTGAACGATTCAAAGTCATTCAATTCGATTGTCTCCTAACCTTGAATGGTTAAATTTACCCTCGTTTCATCATTGAGTTTTATCAAAAATTCCAACTCATTCGTAATGTGAATAATATGTCTATCTCTATCGGCTTTACCATTAGAGACAAAAGCTTTGTCATGACACTTGAAAATTTTGGAGAAATTTTACAAATTCCTTACTTGCATCTTCTCTAAAGAACGTTCCTTTAACCTTCTCACTTCATCTCAAGAAAAACACATCCCCTATCAAAGTCTCATTCCAAACATCTCCGACGTCAAAAACAATATTTCCATTCCTCAATTTGGTCAAAATCATTCTAACACGAGTATCATTCACCAAGATGAACTCCTTCTAAATGTCAAGGACTGGGAAATTATCCTCTATGAGAATGTCATTTGTATCGACACTCATAAGAACTCCATAGATGCATGATCTGCCATCATGCTCTATCACATCCAAACTTGTCAAAAGTTCAATTTTGCATACTACATTATGCACAAGATTGAAAGTGTCAAAAATCAAGTTGAGTGTCCTTTACATGGCTTACTTCTTACTCGTCTCTGCAAGCATGTTCTTGTAAAATATCTAAAATTGTTTCGCCCTCATTCCAAACTATATTTCCTTCTACACTATCGCGTGATGAATTCCATCAATAGCAAAAATGGAAATGGGCAAGAGAAAGCTAAGAATGAAGAAGAAAAATCTCTAATAGCCTAATCACCCATCAACATGATAAAATAACCAATCATCCACACGTGTACTAGATAGGATTATCGAAGAGAGACATGTTAATCTAAGGTAAGTTTAATTTCCAGAAATATTGTCTTAGGATGTTATCATGCTTATTTGGTAGTCTATAAATTAGGAACTATAAAAAATTATCTTAGGATATTATTATGCTTTCCCTAACCATGTACTAAAACTATGCTACTTAGTACTTTAGATTATGTTTTTAGTTTTATAATCTAGTATGGTAATGATTTTAGATTGCGATTTATGACATTGGCATGATATTTGGTTTAGGTTTTGGCTGCAAAATAGTAGTTCTAGTGAGTATTAGAGGTGTTATGGATCCACGGATCCACCATAAGGAGATCCGTACCATATGATGGTAGATCCGTAAGTCACCTGGCCAAGCGCTAAAATTTGAATTTTCTTAATTATTTTTAATCATGCTATATGATACTACATGAGATCTTAAACCTTAGAATATAACATGCTTTCCATATAATCCAAAACCCTTTATACCAAAGCCTACACCAAACCCTTTATATAAACCATACTTCAAATCACTCAATCTCATTTTCTATTATCACCAAAATGACTAGTTCATCCAATGACTTAACACCTACACGCAAAAGCAAAATCTTCAAGAACATCTCACCAAACTCAACTCCAATCAAACAAACTCACACAGTCCTCCACTTGAAGTCTTGGAAGAAAGACTTGCACATATTCATCAAATGACGTGTCATTATTGTAGTTCCTCCAGATGTGAAATCGGACTACTACTACGAGAAATACATCTCATGTTTGAGTATATTCAAGAATACACTTCGCAAAACCACAAGCCATCTCTACACAACCTAATAGATCACTTGATTCCAAAAACAAACTACGACCCTCATCTCATTATATGTAGATGTTGTAACAACAATATTGAACAACTTCAACTCATACAAGAAGGAGTTCACTTCATATGCTCCTATCTTCAACATCACTTTGGATCTTCATCCAATCCACCATACTTTCTGTACTAAATCTATCCTCGTGTTTCCACAATCGTTCGGATTATATTAGAGAAAAGATTTTATCCCAAGATTTAAGACTTTTAGTTTTTTTTCATTTCTAGTTTATTTATAAATTTTCTAGTAGTGGTTAATTTGTTGTTTTCATCATTAGTGGCTCTAAGCCAAATTTTAGGTTATCTCTCTTATAATGGATTTAACGTTACTATTATTGTTGTGATAATGGCGGTTGTTTATTGCTTATATATATGCATGTGTTGTTGTCATATATACTTGCTTGTCTACTAACTTTGATTTGTAGCACAACTCCATAGCTCGATTCCTTGGTGCCCCAAGAAAGGGAGAGCATACACAGAGGGGGAGCACTTGCAATATTGTCTTTATTTTTTACTTTGCATTCATCACCAAGTTACTTAGCATTCGTCAAAACATGACTTGCAAGCCGCGCCTCTACAACACTTTTTGCTTCGACAAAAAGGGGAAGAAGATATGTAAACTCAACCACTAAATACTTATTTAATTACTTTTAGTGCATATGAGTTTATATTTAGTCATCATCAAAAATGGGGGAGATTGTTAATACAAATATTCGCAAAAAATGATATTTACATTTAATGATCTTCATGTTTTAATAATAATAAATATAATGTCATACTGCGTAAAAGTTTACGTAAACAAGTTATTTAGTCGTAAGTTTACTTGACGATGACAAATCACTTAAGGTATGAATATGACATTATTAAACGTAGTTAATGATCAAAGAAAAATATTTTCTATTACGCTTAAACTTAATCATTTGCATAAACCTTTCTAATCAAATGATTTTAAGTAAACACATGATTAATTATAAGCTAGTTATATTAATCATGCAAGACAAAATAGGATTACCCATAAGTGGAAACAATCTTTCCAAATCTTCCCAAATCTAGAAAATCTTTCCTTATTTATGTTAAGAAATAATTTTCTTCTAGAAGAATCTAATAAATCTGATTTTTAAGTACATACGAATATTTTGTTAAGATTTGGGGTTAATCACAAAAAGACAAAATATATCCCAGCTGCAACCTACAGATCCAGCAAAACTAAAGGGCGGATCCAGGTAATGGTGGATTCGTGCGTCCAGCTGTTTGGACCAGATTTGAATTTCGAATGTTGGCTATAAATACCAACCTCAAGTGTTCATTTTAGACAACTCTTCACAAGATTTTTCTCTCCTAAGCCTTTTCTATTTTCATATTCTTTGATCATTATACTTGCTTCATAATCCATTACAAGTGATCAACTCATTCCACTCTTTAATGAAGAACACTAACAAAGACGTAAAGCTTCATGTGTTATTAGTTTAGTTGTGTCATCACGTTGTGATATCTATCTATATTGTATCTCTTGTGTTGTGTGTTGCGTAATCAGGTAAACAAAAATAAGATTAATCCATAAGTGGTAACACATCTTTCCAATATTTTCTAAATCTTTACAAGTCTCAAAAAATCTTTCTTATTGGTGAAAGAAATATTATTTTTGTTCTAGAAGTATCTATTAAAAAATAGTTTGAATAAGTACTAAACAATATTTTGTATAGATTTAGGTTATTTTAAATGACCAATGTTGTCCGCTCCTCAGACGGGATCCACCGTACAAGGCAGCATCAGCTAATGGGTGGATCCGTGGGGTCACACCATCCAGTGCTAGGGTCAGCATTGAATTTCAAAGGCTTGCCTATAAATATCAACCTTAAGCTTTCATTTTAAATAACTCTTGACAAATATTTTTACATACATCTTTTATCTTTTATATTCTTTTATCATTATACTTGTTACATAAACGATTACAAGTGATCAACTCATTTCCTCTTTTTAGTGAAGAACACTAAGAAGTCGTCATGCTTCAAGTGTTTAGATGTGTCATCAATTAGTGATAATCATTCATCTTTTATCTTTTGTTGTGTGTTGGTGTGTTATCATGTGTGTATGATAGGTTTGTATTTAAGCCTCAAAATACATTGTGTTTTGATTGGTTCTATTTCGTACGTAGAAACTCGGTATTTAGTTCGTTCATAGAAAATGTGTAAGCGGACTATTCTCGGTTTCTCGCTAAATGGGAGCTTGTTGACATAGTGAAGATATAACTCTTAAGTGGGTTCTTGGGAGAGTGGGGAGTAAGGGAAGAGAGCTTCGTTGACGACACCATATATATACATTGTATAACGCGTTTGATCTTTTTTATCTTTACTTGTTCATATTTTTGTAGATTACTATTTACTTATTGCATCGCTATCATATACACTTGTGTATATCTCTTGAGTTCACATAAGTTGATAATCTAAGTTTTGATTTAAAACGGTAAAAACTATTCAACCCTCCTTCTAGTTTCCACATAGCTTGTCATTGTTGTGACATTGCAGGAGATTGATAAACATTTTGTGGAACAAATGGTTGTTGGGGAATTGCTGGAGGCTGATACTGTTGGTAATGAGAAGGTGCTTCATAAGATTATGTATGTTGTTGAGAGGAATAATAGTGTGGTGCAACTAGTAGTAACTGTTGTTGATAGTGAGTAGGATTGTACTGAGGTTGATATGAAGGGATGTGGGGATAGTTAGGAATTAAGGCAAGTGGATCTGGGTATCTTTCACGCATTAAGCAGACTTTAGTAGCATGTGCCTCGTATTGACTAAGATATGCATAAAGCTGATCATAGTTTGATCTATGCATATTCTTTGCTAACTTGACATCAGTCACAAACTTGCTCCACTTCGGTGGAAGGATGTTCAAAAACTTACTATTGACTTGGACTTGCTGCATTGTCATTCCTATAGTGTGCATATCATTCATGAGTTGAGCAAACCGCAAGTAATACTCATGAAGTGACTCACCCTTTACCGATGGGGTTTTTTATAACCTTCAATATCATTGGTTTTTTTGCACTCACATTCTTGCTGTGATAGTTCCGTGCCTTGCATGAGTAACTTAACTCGATCCCAAATTTCTTTAACAATATGGTGATGGTTGACGAGAGAGTACACATCTGGCGGAAGACCTTGAAGAACAATTTTCAAGGATTAACATCACATAATCATCTTGAAGATTTCTTGATCTGGGAGTTCTTCATAAGTCCTTAGGTCTCATGACACACATCCAATTCATATAGTACCATAAACAAGTGGTAATTGTAGTAATGAATTAGCATCCATTTTAACGTGTTCATTTACTTTTCTGTAAAGAACATACGTTTCTGCCAAGTGTTTGTACATTGATTCTCTAGTTTAGGGGCACGGTAATCCGGCCTGGCTAAATCATATTGTTTAGGCTAAAGTAGTCATTTTTATATTGATGGTCGTTGGTGTGATCTGATAAAAATTGGATCGTAAGTTATTAGAGGGTATTGTGTTAAGTGTTGTTAGTTGGAAAGTTGATTGAGAATTGGTTATTGCATGGGGATTTTACAAATCTTGATTAAACAAGAATTCAATTAGTTTATTATTGCGGGATTTTTCAATATCAAAGAAGGAAAACATTGAATGAATAAGAATCCTTTGTAAAAATCCTATAAAAATTGGATCTAATTGCTGATAATACATAGTGTATATTTCGCCTAAGTGAAAGTACATAAATCGCCTGGTAGAAGATGTATATATCGCCTACATAAGTAACATAAATCGCCTGACAAAAGATGTATATTTCGCCTAAGGATGTGACATAAAAGCGCCCCTGACAAAATCATGTATATTTCTACCTAAAGACAATACAGTATATCGCCTATAAAAGATGTATATTTCGCCTATGCAAAAAATTGCATAAATGCCTAGAGAAACCCTGACATAAATTCGCCTAGTGAAAAGTGCATAAATCCGCCTAGAGAAAAATGAATAAAATCGCTAAAGTAAAGTGAATATAATTCGCACTAGAGAAAAATGCATAAATCGACTTTATGAAATTGTATAAATCGCTGGATTCAAGAAACCTGTATATTTTTTCCTAATTTAAGTGTATATTTCGCCTCCTTCAAAAAATCCAGAAAACCACTTTTTCAAATCACTTAAAAACGTACTTTTTAACGTTTTTTCTTGATTTCTTTTGTACAACTAAGTATTACTAAGATACTAGAAGCATAAAAACACAAAATTTATGGTTTTTAACACTAAAAAAGTTTATAGTTTTTGGTTCGTGTATAGTAACAAAAAACGCAACCTTTTTCAAGCAAAAACGCACACAAAACACTCTAAATCATCTTCATCATGGCGACTGCTTACCAATTGTAGAATAATAGTTATCTATCATACACAAACACACGCAAA
The DNA here is from genome assembly GCA_026074375.1 of Tanacetum coccineum. Taxonomy (NCBI): domain Eukaryota; kingdom Viridiplantae; phylum Streptophyta; class Magnoliopsida; order Asterales; family Asteraceae; genus Tanacetum; species Tanacetum coccineum. The sequence goes on from BQNB010120323.1 coordinate 9,016, forward strand.
GTAAATTCTTTTAGAGTGAGAAGAAATAATGGATGGACATTTAAAGCGATAAACAAATGGGAAAATATATTATGTGAAATAAGCCAACACCCTCTCCAAGGCATGGAGAGGGCTTATATATCTCTTACATGGGTTGGCCAAGCCTTGGTTTTCCATGGGCTTGGACCGGTTAGCTTAACTTTACACCGATTAACTACGAGCTATAAATTACTATTTTTGGAAGTGACCGAGTCTTTTCTTGATTTCTAACAAATGGTTAGGTACACTGCCTAGGGAGTTGTAAAACTTCTTGTGAGTTTACCATGACCGCACATCAAGTTTTTGGCGCCACTCGCGGGGAATAGTTAGGTTTCAAGCTTTATTTAGCTTAGGTCTGTTCGCTTGATTCCAATCAAGTGACATTTTAATTTTCTTTTAATTAGCTTTCTTGTATCTGTCTTTTTTTGTTATTTGTTTTGTAAATCTTTTTCGTTAACCTCACTGGAATCGAAAATCTTATACGCAACTCTTGGAGATTACTCATACCCTAGCCAGCGGGTATCGAATAAACCATTGTAGCACCCCAATGGGAACAATGTGGTGACTTTACGATCCGACACCATTCGGTTGGTTCAAAACTGATACTCTTTTCACGGAATTCGGTCTGAGGATCCAAACCAACACCTTAAGGATTTTCTCTAAAACTTGTTGACCTTCACTTGACCTTGATGTTGGCAAATAGGGAAAGGACGCGCTGGTTTATTTTCAATTTTCCCTTCGCGATCAAGCATTCATTTGGCTTGGAACGTTTCCCAGCATTGATTCCATCTCTACTTGGGGAGGTTCACTACCTATTTCCTTGCTTAATTCTTTCCACCGAGAAGGACTGCTAAACTCCGAAATGACATCTTGATATTCCAACAACATCAGGGTAAATCTCTTTCTGAAGCATGGACTCGTTTCAAGGACTTACTCCAAAAATTCCCTCATCATGGCATCGATCTTTGGCTCCAAATCCAAATTTTTTATGATCATGTCTCTTTTCAACTTAAGTGTGAGATTGACCGCGCTGCCAGTGGCAAACTCTGCGAAAAGAAAGCCGAGGAATCTTGGGAAATCATAGAGAATCTCTCTCTTTACGGCACGTCCGCCGAGCTCGCCCGGACGTCCCGCGAGGACTGGATTCGACTTCATAGACTTAGTTCAACACGGTCAAAGCAATTTTATTATCCCAAAATACACAAAAAATGTTGACCGACGATTTCTTGATCTTGTAAGACCAAATAAACTCTTACTAAAGGACCATTATAAACAAGCACCCCTAGAACAAGCTCAACACACATTCCTCAAGCATACGCCAAAGCATTTTCCTCATATCCACACCCATGAAACCTTGATGGGCCACTAAGGCAAAATTCTTTTGCTTTTCAAAAATGTGTTTGCCCATATCCCCAACCCAAGCACTAGAACCTAGTTTTAAAGCTCAAGTACAAGGCTACAGGTGGCACATACGGAAAGAACAGAGAGATTTAAAAAATCCATCTTCAAACAAAGAGAAGAAATTAACGATAGAATGGCGGAGATGTTTGGCCTTCTTAAAGAACTCACAGCAAGTAGCTTCGGAAAAAATACTAGTAAGAGAAGAGGCTAGACACCCCATAACTAAGCACGTTAATTCCATCTCCCTTATTATAATGGAAGAAGGAAAGGTAATTGATTAAAATGTTGTGGAGCTAACGTATCGATGTAGCAAAACCTATTGAGGTGATTGATAGGAAGGAAGAAACTGAAGGCGGGGCTGATGATGAGACAATTAGGAATGTAACAAAGGAATCCGAAGAAGAACTAGTGGAGATGCCTAGGTCACAACCGGTAGGATATTACCTTAAACATGAAATTAATAAGGAGTTACTTGAGGGAATCATATGATATCAAAGGTTTAATGACTCCTTGCTGGCAGTGCAATTAGGAAAAATAGATAACGAAAAACCCTCGAGATTCGTTACCATAAGACCCATATATAAGGTTAATCCTAAGAAACAGATAACAAAAAGGGAGGTATTACGATTTACATGGAACATGAAAATTATTACAAATGGTTAGCAGAAATAACGACGGGGATTAAAAATACATGGATGCCTTAGTCAGCCAAGGATCTAATGCGAACGTCATGCCCCTTTCCATCTACAATATACTAACCAACAAAAAGCTGGTAAAGACTGGCATTAGGCTCTCCCTAGCTAGTCAGTCACACATTTACCCCTTAAGAATAGCCAAGGACATGTTAGTTGAGATAGCCGGTTTTATATACCCCATAGATTTCGTGATCTTAGATATCAAGGAAGATAATAAAAGGCCTTCATACGAGGAACCCATTTTATTTAACGACCGGCTAACGCCGAAATTAGGTATCGACAATGGGATAATTAACCTTAAAATTGGCAAGAAGCTAAGAATAAGGTAAACTTTATAAGATCCCGGAGGGTTACTTTTATATCATCGAGGAAGCATAGATCCTGTAACCCCAATAGCACCGTAAGTAGGTGATCTCTTAGAATAGGAGGAAAGAATCAAACTCCACCAAGAGAAGGAAATGGAGTTTAACCAATGGAAAAGTAAAGTGTTTAACGATGGACGTTCCATACTAAGAAATGAAGGTTGTGAAGTGAGAAACGAATAAGGAGTCACGTAAGGCATGTGACTCCGAGTCTAGCTACAAGACTCGTTAAATAAACAAAAGTGCTTTTTAGGAGGCAACCAAATCTTTTAATTTCATGCAATTTAGGAGTGTCTTATGTGTTTTAATTCTCAATTATTTGTTTTTATATGTTTGATTTATTATTATTTAATCATGCTTTGTGTTATCTTTAACTTTGTCTTAATTGCAATCAGAGGTATTTCATAAAAGTATGTTAGGGAAAAATCCGATTTCTAAGAACAATTTCAAACATATTAGATAAATTGTTTAGATTAATTCACGTCTTGTGTCAGTTTTGAGTCATATGATTGTGTTAATTGTTCTCAGATTTTATGCAGTATTTTCTACAAGAAATAACTAATGGGTTTGCGTGCAAATTTTTTTCCAGAAAATGAAAAAAAATTCGTTCACAGTGTGTGCAGACGGCGTCAGGATTAATCCTGACGGCATCGCGTCTCCAACACTTGTAAACTTTGTATTTTTTTAAATTTGTGATAATTAATTGTATTAATTTTAAAACTTGTAAAATTTTCTTATAACTGCAGAAAACCTTTGATGAATTTAAACACATTCATCTTATATTTTACCGACTTTCATTGAGTCTAAACCTTAAAAGTTTTTTTTGTATATTCATTATCCCGCCGTGGTTTTTTCGCGAGGTTATAGTTGTTTCTTGTCTTTGTTACAGGTTATATTTGATGGGAAGAAGCCTGGGAGTTCTTAGGAGTTTCATGCAGACGACTCCATCATCGCTTCGCTAAAAGCTTGCATCCACAGACCAATGGTCAAGTTGAAAATACCAACAGAGCATTAAAAAGAATTCTCGAAAAAACGGTTAAAGACAATCCTTCCGTTTGGTCAAGAAAATTATATGACGCCCTGTCGGCATTTCGTACGGCATACAAAACTCCATGGCACAACACCGTATCAGTTGTTGTATGGAAAAACATGTCACTTACCGTTTAAAATCGAACATCGTGCCTATTGCGCCTTGAGAATCTGTAATCCTAATCTTAAAATTGCTAGAGAAAAATGATTCTTGCAATTACATGAACTCGATGAACTAAGACTCTAAGCTTATGAGAATTCCAAACTCTACAAAGATCGAACCAAGGCTTATGATGATAAGAAACTTAGAATCCGTAAAGAATTCAAAGTCGGAGACAAAGTGCTCTTATTCAATTTAAAGTATAAGTCCAAAGCTCCTAAGCTCAGATCTAAATGGTACGAACCATTCATAGTCAAACATGGCTTTCCATCCGGATATGTTGAGTTATATGACAACCACAGAGGAAGTTTTATTGTTAATGGACACCGTATTAAACTCTATCATGACAAGGAGCAATTGAATGAGTTGTCGAGTGACAAAATTCAGTTCATGTGTGACAAAGGGAAATGAAGGAGCATGAGTAAGGTTGATGACTCGTTAATAAAATAAGTGCTTCTCAGGAGGTAACCCGTGTATTTTTAGGTATTTTATTTCTTAGTTAATTTTATATATTTATGCCCTGATTTTATCTAACCCATATTCAAGCTTAAGTGTAGGGGTGTAACATTTCCTTTCTTTTACAAAAAAATCAAAAATCAAAAAATATTATGTATTTTGTATTTCGTGTTCTATTTGTATAAGATCGCTGCAGGTGGTGATTGTGAAATGCCAAGACCATATGGAGCTCAATTGCTATTTCTCATGCCTAGATGTTTGGTTGTCTCTTACTCTTATTTCCCTATTGTTATGCTTTGATTTGTTTGGTAGCATTGAGGGCAATGCTAAACTTAAGTATGGGGGAGTAAATAGGGAAAACGAGACCGATTTTAAGTTTTCATATTTTTTGGGTTAATTTTTTACTTTTTTGTGTACTTGTTTCCCTTGTGATCTAGTTGTTTTTACGCTTTTAGAATAATATATTAGAATAACTGGATCAATCCACTAGTAAAAATTGTAATTTTTGAAGAATTGAGACGTGTCCATCTTGAGATCGATAAGATTTGCTAGCACATATTATAAAGATTTGCTTAATCACATAATTATATCCTGTATTTCCACTAAAATTGTTAGGATTCTGAGCCTATATTCTATTTTGCAAGACATCTTATTATGCTTCAAGTCCTTCCTGCTATGAGTGTGATGGTGATTTTATTTGTTCTAGAACTTGTACTTGCAAATCATTACGAATCCGCAGTGAGATCACACTTGTATGATGATAAGTGTATGTGCATGATAAAGAAGCAACTTAGGAATAAACCAAATAGCCTTCCGTTTACATCTATATGCTATTAGCTAGCTATCTCGGTTAGTTAACCACTTACTTAGAACCTATTTGTTAGTGCTCATTTTTAGCACTAGATACCCCTAGAGACACATGCTGAGCCATCCTGTTCTTAATTGATAAATCTACCAAGAAATAAATATACACCATTTAGCCTAGCCTTATTCTAGTCAAAGTCTATTGGTTGGTTGCTAGCTATTTGGATTGATGGTAGTTATGTGGGAAATCCTTATGAATTTTGAGAAAGTTGCTAACTTCATGTCCTATGACATTTTGTTTGCAACATGTATATGATGTTCGTCGACCGGAGGTTGGTTGATGAAGTGTCATTTTATACACTTTTTCGAGGTCATTTAACCCCCTAAATCGTACAAATATGCCCAAAATTATGTACTTAATAGTTCCTTTTTGTGTTTTTAGCACTTAGATGGCTTTTGGAGGAAATACATGTGACTTGGGCTCATTTGGAGAAGAAACAGATAAGATTACAACTCTATACCAAATCTCTTGAAGAAAATATGTATAGTGGCTGGAGACGGCGTCACAATTATATGTGACGGCGTCAGGACGAACAAAGGACGACGTCAGAACTTTGGCTACGACGTCAGGATCCAACTGACTTAAAGAAGCCTTAGAATATTTGGCAGGGCGACGGAGTCAGGATTATAACGCGACACCGTCGCGCCTGTTTTCCTAAATATAAACTCGTTTTTGTTGTTTTTAGTGTGTAACTTTTGGGAGACGAACCCTACCTTTAGAAGTCGATTGTAGCAGCTATTAGGCTCGTTTTTAGGGTGTCAAAACCCTTTTGTATCAGCCTTAAACACATGTTTTAATCAAGTGAAGTCCTCTATCTTTTATCATTCAATATGTCTATGTGTTGTTTGATTATTTATTGTTCTTTGCTTCCTTTTAACATGCTAGGCTAGATCCATTAGTATTTACTTATGATTGCATGAAACTTAGTTTGTAGATCCTTTTAATATTGCTTCTTGTGATGGATGTGCGCGTTAGGCTCTAGAAAACTAGCTATAAAATATTACATTAGCATAGACGTCTAGGGAAACGCGAGTGTGTAGAAAGGATACCATCGGTAACAGTCTTCATACTACCTTACCCCTAATATGGTTGATCCCTCTTAAGTGTTTTAATGCATGTAATATACTCTTAGGGGCCTTGTAATAGTCTTCATACTACCTTACTTGTGCGTTGCCTTAACGGAATATTACATAGACGGCGTTTTCGTGTAATTCGTTCATGACTAAGGAAATACTTACACAGATCATCACAAGTGTGACAAAGCAATAGAATTAGGAGAAGCAAACTGAGGAGTAGTGCATGATTAAGTAAATACATTCGTTTACCCATAGAGTTTCCACCAAAGTAGTTTAGATTTATTATTAGTTTAATTAGCTGAAACCAAATCCAAACCTCTCAAACCTAAATTTTACCTGCTTTTTAAATATATAAAAATACCATAAATAATCTTCTTTCAACCCCTTAGACCTCTGTTATATTCTGTTTGAGCCTTCCCAACCTATTCTCCTAGAGAACGATAACAACCCCCGAGTCTTACCTTACTACACTACAACGGTTAGGTACTTTGTCTAGGGAGTTGTAAAACTCCTTGTGAGTTTACAACAACCGCATCAAGTTTTTGGCGCCGATGTGTGGGAAATAGTTAGGTTTTGAATTTAGTTTACAAGTTTTTAAGTACCGCAGTTTAAGAGAATTTGTCATCGCGGTTTAAGTGAGTTATATCTCGCGATTTAGGTTCTTCAATACCGCGGTTTAAGGACTTGGGTAAGGCGGTTTGAGGATTGTTTGAATTTTAGCTGTGGTTTAGGGTTTTAAAAGGAATAAGACAAGTAAAGTTTAGGCGGGAAGAAGGATTGTTTAAACTTGTGAGCCCTAATCAATAGTTACAACTTTACCCCTCAAACTTGAAACAGTTTACATCATTCGTTCTTGTTAACTTCCCTAATAACCGTTAACTCTGCAAGTGAAACATTATTACACCGTTAGTCCCTCTTGTTTAATTAACAACCATTAGTCCTTGTCACTTCAAGATAATTGCACTGTTAGTCCTTTAAGTTTCAAAACATAACAACTAAGCACACGTTACCTAAAACAATCAAGTTTAACAAACCACCACAACATCAATTAATCTACTTAAGATCCTTAACATCATTTCACACATCAATTAAATCATTATGTCAACAATGTCTACAATGGCTGAGAATGTTATTGCTGCGGGTTCTGAGAACCGTTCTCCTATGCTCGAGAGAGTCGGTATGATTCATGGCAAAGTCGAAGACACCTTTATATATGTGGAAAAGAACATGTTAAACAGCTTCTTGAGTCAATCGAAAAAGGTCCATTTCTGTTTTGAATGATCTTAGTCCAGTAACTGGCAACCACACCTCTATAACAAGAGAGAGAACTTGGATGATCTCAAACAACCTTAAGAAAGATACATGAAAGCATGTAATCATCAAGCAACCAACATCATTGTTAGGTTTTCACCCATGTATACCTCCTTGTGAATCATCACCACAGATGCAAGGAGTTATGGGATATAGTCAAATTTCTTATAGAAGGTTCAGAACTCTCACCGCAAGAAAGAGAATCAAAGTTGTATAATAAGTTTGACAAGTTCACATCTGAGAAAGGTGAAACTATTCACTCGTATTACCTATGGTTTGCTAAGCAATAAATGACATGAACACTATGGGCAAGACAATGCGACGCTACAAATTTAATACAAAGGTTTGTGAATCACACTTCCGCTGGAATGAAGTAAGTTTGTTTATAGAGTGAAGAAGTTAGCCAAATGAATATGTGTAAGAAAACGTAGACGGGGGGGGGGGGGGGGGGGGTGAATACGTTTCCGTTTAAAATATTAAAACTTTCGTATCAAATACCCGATCAAACTCGACGTAATATGAAAAGTACCAAATATAGTTTATGACTATATGAATAATGGAAAACATAGAATAAGCAAGTAGTCACAGCACAAGCATAAACATCAAATCACTACAAAAGTAGAATTATAAAGTAAAGAGATAGCAATATGTAAAAGAGAAAGCAAACCGAACACAATGAATTATAGTGGTTCGGTCACGGAGCTCCTCTCCGCCCTACTCCACTCTCGAGTACCCCACTCGAGAGTTACTTCACTAGATCAACAAGCTCCCTTCTTGGTGGATAAAACCTTACACAACGTTGCTTACACTTTATCCGATACTAAGTTAGATACCGAGTCATAACACCGGTAGAACCAACCCACCGTCGCTTACAATTTATCCGGTACAAAGCTAAATACTGGGTTCTTACACATAGGGTAGAACCAACCCAAACCCGTTATATTTTATGGCCCAACATAACAAACCTTGTGCTTTATGGCACAAACACATAAACCATCTAATCTAATTAGTGATACAAGATAATGATGTTATTACAATGATGATCTAAGACAATATGTCTAATGGATTTGAATGCCTAATCTAGATGAACTCCCATTGATAGTAAGCCTTGAAATGAATGAAGGTGATGAGATCTCTAATCTTGTAGATCTTCATATGCATATGCTTTGTGATGGATGGAAATGGCAAGATCTCTAAGGCTTGCTTTGGTGTATCATCATAGAAGTATGCTTACAACAAAATGAGTGTTACAGCATTATGATCATATGAAAATGAAAGTGATTAATGAGTGTGTTCCTACAGATCTAAATGACCATGAAAACTAGAGAGAGAGTGTGTGTGTGAAAAGAATAAAAAAATAGTGAGATTTGGCTTGCTATTTATAGGCAAAATCCGGCACTGTAGCCCGGCTTCGCCGATTCCAACTGCAGGATGGAACCGGCTGTTATAAGCATATGGAACCAGCACACAGTTTTGCAAAACCGAATTTTGTATATCAAAACCCCCAAAAATCTTATGAAAACTTTCAAGATCTTGCCTAGACATGGAAATATTATGGTGATGTCATGCATGATGTAAAATGCATTTTTATTTTCTTAAAGTAAAAAAGTAAACTTGTATATTTAGAAGTGTAAGTAAACTTTTATAAAATAAATTTGTCTAGTTGAGTGCTTGTCAAAATATAATGTATTTTAGCAAGTATAAGAATAGTGATGCATATTTATAAAATTACTTGTAAGTGCAAAATGTGAAATGGAGTTTGATTATAATGCAGCATAACAAACATGTACGAACATGTGTTGTAACATACGAGGACTCGAGACGTGGAGATGTGTTGATGTATATTGAGACAAAATATGATTACGAGTAACTTGTACAATTTACGTTATGTATTACCAGTTAGTCATCAACAAAACAAACGAGATTGTGTAGATTAAATACCATGATATTTGCACTAACATAAATAACTGTCACCAACCAAGATAGATGGATAATTACACAAATTAATAATATCGCTAAGACTATAAACAGAATCATTAAGGTGAGAACTCGCACCTATGTCCATATTCTAATTACCCGTAGTAGGATCCAGGAGCGTCATAGCATTGAATGCATTCGGCAAAAGTGTCTCATGCCCTACTAGTGAAATTGAACCCGACTGTCCCAAAGTATGTTGTTGTGACGAAGAGGGCCGGGCCGACTGAAAAGGAGTGGGCTGAACCTGCGGATAGGAGCCAAGCTGAAGCGAAGATGGCTGGGCTGGTTGGGCTTGTTGAGCCGACTGCTATCCAAAACCTGGTGGGCTGGAAAATGCCAAAACAAAATGGGCTTGAACATACTGAGCCGAATGTTGTCTAAATCCTGGTGGGCTGGAAAATGCCGAAACAAAATGGGATGACCCAATAACTCTTGTATGAAGTGCCATGGGTCTAACAGTAGGCAAATGATTAGATTGCAAAGGAGACTGTACCACACTTCTATTACCATTAAACCCGAGTTGTGCCAAAAGTACTTGTTGAGTTTGGATTAATGCCATCATTTGTTCTTGGTTCATAATAGGAGTAGTGGTTGATGAGGAAGTAGGACGAGCATTACTAGTTAACCAAAGGGAATTATTACCATTCACCCCATTAGAAGTACGCCCATGTATAAATTTTCAATGATCACCAAAATGACAAAAACCTTTATTAAAGTTGAAATAAGGTTTATTAACCTTTTCTGGAGCAACATTAGGACGTTGAGTATTATTAACTGAATTAGCCAGTAAAACTATAGGTGAAGAGGAAGTAGAATCATTAGATGTAGCGTGAGCCTTTGACTTAAACCACATGTCCTCGGAAGTGATCATAGAACGAACCGTCTTGAGATCCAGAAAGGGCTCCCGATGAACAATAATACCGGAGAAATTCTCATTCTTATCGGGCAAACATTCAAGAGCAATTGTAACAACATCATCATTGCAAATAGGCGACCCGAGACTAGTCAAGATAGTAGCAATGGACTCGATCTTGTGAAAGTAAGCATCAATGCTCAAATCTCCAAACATCAAAGAACGTAATTCCGCCTTCAACGCAATAGAACGAGTGCGCTTATTGCCATTTAAAATCAAGGCAATAAGATCCCAAGCTTCCTTAGCCATTTAGAAGTCTTCAACAACAAGCCGTGCTTGAAGGGTTTTGGACAATGTCATGAAGATCCATGAAAGAGCAATGGAGTCAATCTTCAACCATTCCGGAGTGGGACACGGCGGGTTACTCGAGGTTGCTTCATCGGTTGGCTCACCCAAAACATGTTTCAATACTTTAAAATCTTTACAAAGGGTTTTGAAGAAGTACACCCAAGCGAGTAGTTCATTTCATCAATATCCAATTTAACGGGAACGAGGACCGTAAGGTTGTTAACGGTCATAAGTTTGTCCGAAAGTAGAATGACGAGAGGATTTTGGACAATGTCATGAAGATCCATGAAAGAACAATGGATTCAATCTTCAATCATTCCGGAGTGGGAGGCGACGGGTTACTCGAGGTTGCTTCATCGGTTTGCTCACCCAAAACATGTTTCAATACTTCAAAATCTTACAAAGGTTTTTGAAGAAGTACACCCAAGACGAGTAGTTCATTTCATCAATATCTAATTTAACGGGAATGAGGATTGTGAGGTTGTTAACGGTCATCAGTTTGTCCGAAAGTAGAATGACGAGAGGATTTGTGTTAACTGTCATTGTGTTAATTTATGTTAGAGTTTTTGGTGTAAAGTATTGACCGAACTAAGGAAGGACTTAGGGTTTAAGCAAAAACACAAAAATAGATTGAACCTGTGTCAACCCCTACGGTCCAAAACTTTGACTTGAACACTCAAAATACCAATCACAACAATTGTCCGAGAATCAGATGATAGCAATTAGCAAACGATTAATAATCAAAATACCAATAATGTCGACCGGTAACTAACAACGACTAACGATCGACTTAAAAACACAAATTCCAACGATTGTAATAAAACACGAAGGTCGACCAGTAACAATATAACCAACGATCAACCTAGTTTAACACACCAACGTATGTCGAATGGTAACACTATAACCAACGATCGACTAAAAAGGGTTAAGAAACGATTATTTTAGAGTTTTATGGATCGGTTTGTTTTGGCTCTGATACCATGTAAGTGGGTAAATTGTATATGCATTAATATCAAACAATCGATACATACTATAGTGTTACAATGAATATTCTAGAAGCGGGATTGAGACCAAATATACTAAACCCAA
>BQNB010120324.1:0-20655 GCA_026074375.1 Tanacetum coccineum
GTTATGAATGAAATAGATGTGTTATGTTGTACTATATACCTCTCTTATGTTGTTGTCTCATCTGTAAATTATTGTATGTATTGTCATGACCTCACGTTTTGTCTTTTGTGATTTAGACGAATCATGGAACCTGTGACAAGACGAGGACCGAATACCCCTCATAACAACACCAACCAAAACAACATGACCCCAGAATCCGTTCAAGCTATGATTGATCAAGCTCTTCTACGAAACTCCACCAATGGAGATGAAAGCCATAGTTCGCACGGGGATAACCGAAGGAATGTGCAAACGGCGCGCCCTTGTTTCTACGCTGACTTCATGAAATGCCAACCTTTAAACTCCAAAGGGACTGAAGGCGTTGTTGGTTTAACCAGGTGGATTGAAAAGATGGAATCAGTCTTCAATATCAGTGGTTGTGCTATCAAAAATCAGGTTAAGTTTGCCACCTGCACTCTATTAGGGGCTGCTTTAACTTGGTGGAATGGCCAGATAAGAACCTTAGGTCCTGATGCATACACAATGACTTGGGAAGTACTCAAGAAGAAGATGACGGACAAGTATTGTCCACAGGGTGAGATCAAGAAACTAGAGATTGAGCTATGGAACATAAAGGTCAAAGGGAACGATGTTCCAACATACACTGAACATTTCCAAGAGCTAACCATGATATGTACCAAGTTTGTTGCTAATGAAACAAAGAAGGTTGACAAGTACATCAGTGGACTTCCTGATAACATTTATGGAAATGTCAAGTCTGCCAGACCCAAGACGTTGGATGAGACTATTGAGTTGGCCAACGACTTGATGGATCAGAAACTCCGTACCTATGCGAAAAGGCAAACTGACAACAAAAGGAAGGCTGATGATTCATCCAGAAACAACCATGGTCATCAACAACAAGCCTTCAAGAGGCATAATGTGGCCAAGGTCTACAATATGGGGACTGGTGAGAAGAATCCGTATAGGGGATCTTTGCCCAAGTGCATCAAGTGCATCAAGTGCCATTTTTTTTATCATAATGGCCCGTGTACTCAGAAGTGCCACAAGTGCAACAAGGTAGGGCACTTTGCCCGCAGGAGTTCTGGCAACACAAATGTTGCTAATACTTAGAAGGGCAATGGGGCAAATCCCAAAGGGAATGGTTGTTTTGAATGTGGAGCTCCAGGACATTTCAAGAGAGATTGTCCAAAGTTGAAGAATAAGGATGGGGGAAATAGGAGTGCACAAGGCTGGGTGTATGCAGTAAGAAAGGGAATGCATCGAGGGACCCGGACTCAAATGTCATCACGGGTACGTTCCTCTTAAACAACCGCTATGCATCTATCTTATTTGACACTGGTGCCGATAGAAGCTTTATATCTACTGCGTTTAGTTCCCTGATTGACATCGCCCCAACCCCATTAGAAAATAGTTATGATGTGGAATTAGCTGACGGGAAGATAGTCGGGGTAAACACTATTATGCGGGGTTGCACTTTAAATTTCTTAAACCATCCGTTCAACATAAACCTAATGCCCGTAGAACTGGGTAGTTTTGACGTTATTATCGGCATGGATTGGTTAAGAAGGTGTCACGCCGTGATCGTGTGTGATGAGAAACTTGTTAGAATCCTGTTGGGAATTATATTTGAGTTGATAAGACAAAACACGAATGAAACAAGATGGAAACAAAAGGACCAAAGTCGTCATTGTAGGATTCTACAAGATGTAGAAGAAAATTGTCAGATCTTTTTGGCACAAATATCCGCCAAGAAGGAGGAGGACAAGTCAGAAGGAAAGCAACTTAAGGACGTACCAATCGTTCAAGATTTTTCAGAAGTGTTTCCCGAGGACTTGCCGGGTCTTCCTCCAGCTCGACCAGTGGAATTCCAGATCGACTTGATTCCAGGAGCCGCACCCGTAGCTCGAGCACCGTATCGATTGGCACCGTCCGAAATGAAGGAATTGTCGGAACAACTGCAAGAGCTTTCCGACAAAGGCTTCATAAGACCTAGTTCCTCACCTTGGGGAGCCCCGGTCTTGTTCGTCAAAAAGAAGGATGGGTCATTCAGGATGTGCATTGACTACCGGGAGTTAAATAAGCTAACAGTGAAGAATCGTTATCCACTCCCGAGGATCGATGATTTATTCGATCAACTCCAAGGATCCAACATTTATTCAAAGATAGATTTGAGATCGGGTTATCACCAGCTGAGAGTACGAGAACAAGACATTCCAAAGACGGCATTCCGAACTCGGTATGGTCATTACGAGTTTCAGGTTATGCCATTCGGGCTAACAAACGCACCTGCGGTATTCATGGACCTCATGAACCCGAGTGTGCAAGCCCTACTTGGATAAGTTTCGTAATCGTCTTACATTGTGATGAAATCCATATTTCTTCAAAGGACGAGACAGCGCACGAAGACAACAATAAAGGCCCTTAGAATATGCATAGAAGGAGAAGTTGTATGCCAAGTTTTCAAAGTGTGAATTTTGGATTCCGAAGGTATAATTTCTCGGTCACGTCATTGATAGCAGAGGTATTTATGTGGATCCAGCCAAGATAGAATCTATCAAAGATTGGGCATCTCCTAAGACACCGACGAGATCCGCCAATTTTTAGGTCTTGCTGGTTACTATCGAAGTTTATTGAAGATTGCAAATCAGACGAAGCTTACATCCGAAAGGGAATCAAGTTATGACTGGGTGAGAAAGGAATAAAACACCTTTCAGTTTAATAAAACAGAAGTGGTGCAGATGGCCCAAATCTGTCTTTACCTGAAGGGAGAAAGAATTATGGTCTAATGTGATTGACATCACACAAGGGTTTAGGTGCTGTATTGATGTAGAGAGAGAAGGTGATTGCCTATGCTTCTCGACAATTAAAATATTATGAAAAGACTACACCACTCATGATTTACACTAGATCGGTGTTGTTAAGCTCTAAAGATATGGAGACATTATCTATATGGAACCAAATGCACCGTGTTCACCGACCATAAAAGTCTACAACACATTCTTGACCAAAAGGAGCTAAACATGAGGCAACGCCGTTGGCTAGAATTGCTAAGTGATTACGATTGTGACATTCGTTATCACCCGGGGAAGGCAAACGTAGTGGCCGACGATTGAGCCGTAAGGAACGGACTGAGCCGTAAGGAACGGACTGAGCCGTAAGGAACGGACTGAGCCATTGCGGGTTTGAGCCTTAGTTATGACTATTGGCTTGGATCTTCCCAAATAAATACTAAAAGCTCAGATCGAAGCCCTGAAACCAGAGAACCTTGAGAAAGAAGATGTAGAGTGGTATTGAATCAGTAAAAGGATAAACCCCAAGGAAAGAGCTGGACCACGCACCAATGGAAACCTTATGTTTAAATGGCAGAAGTTGGTTACCTTGCTACGGTGACTTAAGATCCATGGTTATGCACGAATCCTATAAGTCTAAGTACTCTATCCATCCCGGTTTTGAAAAGATGTACCAAGAAGTGAAAAAGCTATATTGGTGGCCCAATATGAAAGCCGACATCGCCACATATGTTAGCAAGTGCTTGACATGTGCAAAGGTCAAGGCCGAACATCAAAGGCCATCAAGATTATTAGTACAACCATTAATACCCGAGTGGAAGTGGGATAATATCACAATGGATTTTATCACCAAGCTTCCTAAGTCGTCACAAGGCCTTAACACCATCTGGGTGATTGTGGATCGACTTACAAAATCTGCTCACTTCTTGCCAATAAGGAAGAATGATCCATTGGACAAATTGGCAAGGTTGTACCTGAACAGGATAGTAGCAAGGCACGGAATACCTGTTTCAATCATCTGTGATTGTGATGGGAGGTTCACATCAAACTTCTGGAGATCATTTCAAAAAGCTTTGGGTACAGATCTGAGTATGAGCACCGCGTATCATCCAGAAACTGACGGCCAGAGCGAGAGGACTATTTAAACTCTCAAGGACATGCTACGTGCTTGCGTGATCGATTTTGGCAAAGGCTAGGTCAAGCATTTTCCATTAGCCGAATTTTCATATAACAACAGTTATCACGCTAGCATAAAGGCCGCGCCTTATGAGGCACTTTATGGCCAAAAATGTCGATCACCTATGTGCTGGGCCGAAGTTGGAGAAGCCCAACTGACTGGTCTAGAAATGATCCAAGAAACAACAGAAAAGATTATCCTGATCAAGCAGAGAATTCAAACTGCTCAGAATCGATAAAAGAGCTATGCTGATTTGAAGCGAAAGCCGATGGAGTTCGAAGTTGAGGATAGGGTTATGCTCAAGGTCTTACCTTGGAAAGGGGTTGTACGATTCGATAAGCGGGGTAAGTTGAATCCGAGATATGTCGGACCTTTCAAGGTATTAGCCAAGGTTGGGAAGGTTGCCTACAGGCTGGAACTTCCTCAAGAGTTGAGCAGGGTTCACCATACTTTCCATGTGTCTAACCTAAAGAAATGTTACGCTGATAAACCATTAGCCATGCCATTGGAAGGAATTCACGTTAATGATAAGCTCCAGTTTATGGAAGAGCCTGTTGAAATCATGGAACGGGAGATCAAACGATTAAAGTGAAGTCGGATACCATTGGTTAAGGTTCGCTGGAACTCTAGGAGAGGTCCTGAGTTAACCTAGGAACGTGAAGATTCGTTCAAACAGAAATACCCACATCTTTTCACAAACTGGGCTTCGTCATCCACTACAAGGTCTTAAGCTTTGAGGACAAAGCTCTTTTAATGGGTGGAGACTGTAACATTTCTCAATTTCAGGTCATTTTACGACTCCTATTATTCGTCACCATTTATTTTATTCTGATAAACCTTTACTTTTAATTTAACTTTTAAGCTAAATCACGTAGACTAGAGATAATCATTTAACGTAAACGGTCACCAAATAAATTAAGGTTTACATCAATCAAGTGTTATATAATTATTAAGAAGATAATTAATGACTTTGCGTATTTTATTTTTATTGGTCACGTAAAAGGCTTACGTTTCATAATAAAATGCCTTTAGACACACCCCAAAAATACCTAGACTTACCTAGACTCAAACCAATACCCACGTTTAATCCTTAAACATAAAATTTGTTCAATTCTTGTGTTCATATGTCACATTGGCCGAAACTAGGTAAACAAAAGAACCATAAAACATTTGGATATTTACACATTTGTACAATTATCTTTTCATTAAACCTTGTACTTGTTTAACCTTAATAAGATTTCAAAATCTTGCCTTTCCCTCTAACCCTACTCGTCCCATGGGCAAAATCAACTAGAAAGATCCTTAAAAATCTCCCTAAGTACATGTACAAATCCTATGTAATTAAAACATGTGCAACTTGTCCCTAACTAGCCTATTACCCAATGGTTAATAACCAATTTTGTTCTCTTTATGCCTCTTGGATACCTACGGCAACAACAACATATATACAATCAAGGATCTTTAAATCTTAGGTAAATAGTGTACATTGATCTTGTAATTAAGATATGTACTAGGTAGTGTTAGCAAAACCATGTCTTGATAACTAGAAAACTATAAACCACTAGCTTAGGGCACGGTTTGGCTTAGTTAAGGGAACTAGAAAAGTAACCAAGTCTTAAGCCTATATATACTCAATTATACATGACACAAAATACTTCTTGAAAACTCATAAACTTACTAAACACTCCCTCTCAAATAAAACATATTGTTTCCCTTGTCTCGGGTCATAAAACGCAAACAAACACCCTCACCATTTCATTCGAACCTACAAATAACACTAGGGTTTTCATACAAGGTAATAAGAAGGATCACGAGCCAAGGTTAGGTATTTGTGTGAGCTTTAAGCTTGAAGCTTAGTTGGTGGTAATCGTGTAGTAACACTTTTGGGTTGCCATATTACTCGCATACACTCAAACTAAGTCACTAGGACTCTTTGTAAGTCACATTTAAACTTATACAATTCGTATTTTAATTGTTTCCTTGTTGCTAGATATTGCGTTACGTAAATGATGTACTAGCATAAACCCATGCGTGACAACGTACATATAAATACTTGTATAGGACTTGTGTGGTGATGAATATGTTAAAACATGTAAAATATGACTTAAAAATGATCTAGGGTATCAAACGTGTTCGTTTGCAGAAATGTTACACCAAGTAAGCAATTACCGTTTACAAACAATTTCATGAAGTTATACATTAATTTTTCCGTATGTAACAGATGGCATGACATGGGAACGTGTATACAACCGTATCTAACGTATCGCATGTGATTGACACGGACCAAAATATAAGCTAAACAACTTAAAATTGGTTCTAGAACTTTTATCGAACGTTATGTTGCTGAAGATTAAATGGGGACCCTAATGGGCCTTGTTGGGCCAAACAGTCAATTAACAGACATTAATGGGCCCAATAGCCCATTAGTAGGGACCGTAGCTTATTAATAAGCTCATTCGAGCTTATTGTGGACTAATGACTTATTAAACTGGTGAATTGTAAGCATAAAAACAAAAGAAACCTTAACGGGCCATAAGTGAGCCCGTTAAACCCAAATAGGCCCAACGGACCAGGTATATGAGCCCACAGCATAAACGATTTATGCTTTACAAGCTTATTAGAGACTCCTATTTGCTTATGAAGTTTATAGGGAACCCTAAACAACAAAAAGGTAAATAATGTCGGAACCATAACGGGCTTAGTATCTATTTATGTGACCACGAGAGCCCATAAGCCACTATAAGCTTAAACAGCTTTACTCGTGTGTTACCACAGCTTAATGAGCTATTATGAACTTAGAAACATTAATGGACCCCTTTGATATCTTTTGGGTTAGAGTGATTGGGCTAGCAAGCCCAATAAGCTCGAATAAGCTCAAATAAGCTCATCAATAAGCTCACCCGAGCTTACTTTTTAGCCAAACAGTCTCACATAAGCTTATATAAGCTAAATGAGTGCTTGTGTGCTTTTGGAATCTTAAATGGACCATTCATTAGCTTAATGGACTTTTACGAGTCCAACAAGGCCCAATAAGCCAAATTAAGCTCATCCGAGCTTATTTATAAGCCGACCCAGCTTATATGGCTTATTGGAGTCTATTAAAACCAAATTCCACTTGCTAGAACTTAATTGGACTTAAAATGTGACTTTTTAAGTTAAGGGACTAAAAGTGCAAACTTTTAAACTTGGGGGTTAAAACTGTCAAAACTGTTTTCTATAAATTCTAGGGGTTGTCTTGACATTTCAAAACTTAAGGGGTTGTTTGAAATATATAAGGACTTAAAGTGTAAATTGTTGTAAAGCTAAAGGACTAAAGGTGTAATTATGGAAACCTAGGGGTTTAAAGTGTAAATGTTATATTTTCATAAACATAGGGACTGTTTTTGTAATATAGAAAACCTAGGGGTACTCCATGAACAAAGGTGATTTTAATAACCACTTAACATACCAGACGAGTTATATATTTACCGGATATTATACGAGTTAAACCACGACTTAATAAATATGAATATTTATTAATAACGTTTATACATATATTTGAACGTGTGTAATCGTATACCTTCCCAAGAGCCATCAAGCACGACAAATACATTAAACATGTGCACCACCACATAAGTGATAACAGTATATATAAACTAGCAATTTATTGTAGTTTATGCATTGAGTCGTTAGCCTAAACTTGTAGACTAAGACTGGCCGTATTTACTTAGGTATTTGACGGTGTGATTCATTCGCCATACTTGGATATATTTATCATTTTCAGAGGACTATTTACTAAGGTGAGTTCATAGCCCCATGTTTTACAATTATTTAAATGATTTACATCTTTGGGGTGAGAACATGCTTTGTTTTACAAATTGGACGCAAGTGTACATTTTATACTATGATTACGTGTTTGCCTAAGTAGCAATAACCCACTGAGCCCTTTATCATGAACTGTCAATTACTAGATTATGAGCGCGAATGTTATAAATAGATCTATTTGGGATTGACATCCCCGTTTGGGTGAGTAGCGCTCACTGTGCCGGGTTGCCGGACAACAAACGTATACCATGTCGGATTTGGGATGTTGCGAGTTAGAACATCATTCACGGGCATTTATTGGCAATTTATTGCATTCATACATGTCGAGCTTCAGTGTCATGAGCTTAGGAAAACGTAATTACTTTTTATGATGTTTGCATCTGTTGCTTAATCATACACTTGGAAATCTTGCGGTCCTACTATTGATTTACATAAACCTATGAATTCACCAACTTTATGTTGACATTTTAAGCATGTTTTCTCAGGTCAATAAGGCACGAGGTGCTCAGATACATTGGGGGTCACTCTTTGGAAAGAGTCAGTACGAAAGATTTTGGGCGTATTACATTTTGGGAACATTTGTTATAAACCGAAATCTTTACTCATATTGTCGAACAATTTAAAGCCATGAGCTTATGTAATGAACAAGTATTTTGTTAATCCAATGTATCTTTTTAAAACAACACGTTTAGTGGTCGTTCTCATATCTTGTGCTATTGATCTATGAAGTAACGCCCTCGGATATTCAACATTCCGCTGCTACCCAGATTTGGGGGTGTTACATATATACTTAGATAATACTTTTATAGTATAATTAATATATATTGTATTATATTAAGTTTATATTTCACGAAATGACTTAACAGTCATTAATTAAACCGTTAAACGATTTAATTAACTAAAGACCTATAATTAACAAGTAATGAACTCGTGTAATTAAGAGATAGCCCAAACAATATGGTAAACCTAAATAGGGAGGGGGCGGCCGACCTAATAAGAAAAGGAAACATGTGGAGTCCGACTTGGTTACCAAGTTATGTATCCTATATAATTAATTGAGAATTCAATAGTTTAGATTAATCTTGAATAACCAATTCACACACAAACTCTTCTCCTCTCCTCTTTTCTACTCTAGTAAATTGAACAAAGGTTTCCAAACCCTTAAGTGTGTTGATTTTATATAAGCAAGAAAGAAGGGTTCGTTACTTGATCGTAAAAGTTAAGAAATAACATTCGGGTATTATTGGTTAACGTGTAGTGTGGATACACATAGAGTCACCTCCTTTGATGATTAGTATTTGTTTCATGGGGTTTCACTAAGAACACGAGGGTGTTTGTTTGCTCCGTTATTGCTCAAATCAAGAACTAAGAGGTTAGTAATTTATTGTTTATGTGGTTAATTAAATATGCCATACGCATCCCTTTGGGACATCTTCGCTTCATGTATTACATGATAATATAGGTTATATAGATAACAAATCCCAACAGTGGCATCACGAGCCATCGTATGGTGTTTTAATTACATAAATTACGCGTAAATTGACCTAAAAACGCTTGTTTTATGTGTTTTCTTTGTGTTATTTTTAATCAGCCCGTAAGGTTATTTGTTTATGAAAATATGTAGACCCTAAGTGTCTTAAACATCCATAGAATAAAACCCTAGGGCGTGGAAATTTACGTGTGCATGACGATGCCTTTTTACGTGCTTTAAATTCATCGTTTTTGGCTTATTTGCGTTATTTACTTGTTTAAATTGATTACCATGATGAATACATGCATGTTTATCATGGTTTATATGACTTAACTCTTTATTATACATACATGTTTATGTGTTATGTGTTAGATATGCAAAAATTGATGAATGCCTATGTTTATGCATGCTTATATGATTTGTTTTATGTGTTGATTGTATGACCTTTGTGCACTAAAAATTTAATTCCCGGCACTCTGCGAGGAATTAGACCACGGAATTTTTTTTGGGAGTCTACAAATCAGTGGGCTACAACTTTTATGTTTATTTCTAAATGCGGAGAAGACTTTTCATTTTCTGGTCGGGGCCTGAAGTTAATTAAAAAATTTACCAGCATGTAGTTTTTTTATATATATCCTTGTATAAGGCCTTTGGAATCAAGTTATTTGATGTATGTTTACTAATTATTTTAAGATTATTCTAAAAGCAAGTGGGGGCCTTATTTTGATATATGTCTTGTCCTTTAGTAGGCGTTCATTGGTCTTTTCTTTGCATGTCGTAATTGTTTAGTATGATTAATTGTTTCATTGTTTTTACTTTTATATATAGTCTTGTCTTATATAAATGGTGCAGAAAAATTTATTGAAAACTAATATGACTAAAAGCTATCATAATAATAGTCTATTACAAACTAATGTCTTGAATTTTGTTAAAACGCATTTGGTTGGGTTTACACCATAATTTTCTCTCGCGACGACACAATGTATAGATGGTAGTTTATAATACATTATTATTTGCTTATTATATAGTATTTGGCTTATATAATTTGCTTGATTGATGAGCTAATGTAAAAGTAAATTATTGTTTTGCATGTTTTAAAACGCATAGGGTTGGGTTTACACTGTAATTTTCTCCCGCGACAAAACATGCAAGTTCAATATTTTATGACAACGTATTTAACAAAATTAAAGTATATTGCAATTTATTAATGATGGAATTACTTAGACGTAAAAACCTTTGAGTGCGTCCATCTAGGGTTTGATTATTTTTTGTAGCAAGGTTTAAGGTCTTGCCATACCTTGTTCGGAAGTTACAATCTTTAATCTTTTCCCACGATAAAATTTGCATGTAATATAATTTTGTAAACCCAATTTTGTATTATCCTTAACTTTATATATCACTTGTATATAAAATAAAAAAGGACTTTTCAACACATAGAAATTAAAACGAGAGAAAAATGTTTTAAATTTGTGATGCGAGGAGGTATGCATGCTTCCTCGCACACATTTTTGGTTCACGTGTTTTTATCAAAAACCTTATACCCATCAAATTAAGTCTTTGCCATTCAATTATGAGAACACTTGCAATTGTTTTTACTCTACGTGAGACCGTAGGTAAATTGAAACGCAAGGTGTTTTATCCACTATGTGTGAGACCTAGTTCGATTATACATAGTTCTCGATTGAACAAATTAAATCGAGCTAAACAGGAACTGTTCAAAACAGTTAAAGCATTCGATGCTTGCAAACATGAAGAAGGGCAGTCTGTGAGCTCCTATATCTTGAAGATAAAGGGATATTTAGACAACTTAGAACGCCTTGGTTACCCTACGCCTTAGGAACTTGGAGTGAGTCTGATACTAAACTCTCTCTCTCTCTCTCTCTCTCTCTCTCTCTCTCTCTCTCTCTCTCTCTCTTTTAGGACTAAAAGTAGTTCGTACAGAACTATAATATGCATAGCATAGGAAAGACTTTAACTGAGCTACATGCTATGCTCAAGCTGACTGAGAAAGGACATCCTAAAAAGGTTGCTGCTCCTACTGTCATTGCGATTATAAGAGGTAAAATCCAGAAAGATAAGAACAAACCGTGAGGTGCTAAGGGAAAAGGTAAGGGTAAGCAAGCTTATGCCCCCAAACCAAAGATCCCTTCGCCACCTAAGAAAGAGCATCTAGCAAAGGAATTGGAATGCCATTATTTCCATGAGGTAGGTCACTAGAGGAGGAACTATCTTACTTATATACTTTAGGTATCTTCACAATAGAACTCTATTATTTTCCTAACAATTCATGGGTGTACGATACTGGTTATGGTACTCACATCTGTAATACTACGGAAGGTCTTAGGGGAAGCAGAAAGCTAAAACATAGAGCTTTGAATCTGTACGTAGGCAATGGAATGCATGCAACTATCAAAGCTATTAGAATTTTGGATTTAATTCTTCCAAATGGATTGATTATTATATTAGACAATTTCTATTATGCACCTTCTATTACTAGGGGTGTTGTTTCACTTTCTCGTTTGGTTAATAATGGTAATATTCATACTTTTACGAATTATGGTATTTCTGTTTCAAAAGATAATGTTATTTATTTTAATGTTATTCCACGTGATGGTATATATGCAATTGATATGCATGATCTTGTACCAAATGTTAGTTCTATTTATAATGTTAGCAATAAGAGAGCCAAGCATAACTTGGGCTATACTTATCTTTGGTACTGTCGACTTGGATATATAAACAAAAAGCGCATGGAAAAGCTTCAACATGACTGGTTGTTAAAACCTATTGATGAGGAATCTTTTGATAAATACAAATCTTGTATATCTGGAAAGATGGCATGTAAGCGTTTTTCGCATCAAACGAAAAGAGCTAAAGATCTACTAGGACTTATATGCACTGTGTGAACCTTTTAGAATTATGTCAAGAGAAAGTGCTAGCTACTTCATAACCTCTACTGATAATTTTAGCCGTTATGGTTATGTTTACTTGACTAAACATAAACATGAAGTGTTTGAAACATTTAAGGCTTTTCAAAATGAAGTAGAAAACCAACCCGGAAAGACCAATAAAGCAATTTGATCTGATCGAGGAGGCGAATATATGATTGAAGAGTTTTTAGACCAGTTGAAGAGTCGTATTATTGTCTCTCAACTCATTCCACCTTACACACCACAACATAATAGGGTGTTTGTGAGAAGGAATCGAACTTTTCTTGACATGGTTCGATCAATGATGAATCTTACAACTCTACTAATGTCCTTTTGGGGATATGCTCAAGAGTCTGCAACACACATACTCAATATGGTTCCAACCAAAAAGGTTGATAAGACACCATATATATTATGGCATGAGAAAGCTCCCAACTTGTCTTACTTAAAGGTCTGAGGTTGTGAGGCACTCGTGAAACAAGACATGCCAAACAAACTTGAGACTAGATCTATTAAGTGTATCTTTATAGGATACCCAAAGGAAACGATGAGTTACCACTTCTACTACCCGCACGAGAACAAGATATTTATTGCTCGTTATACTGAGTTTTTTAAGAGTAGTCTCACTTCACATAAAGCAAGTGAGAGTAACTTAGATCTTGAATTAATTCAAGATGATACACAACCTTCTGAAAATACTAGAGAACATCACGATGAGGTTGTACATGAAGATGACGAACCTCAATGTGATATAGTTCCCATTTGTAGATATGCAAGGATACCTCAAGCACCTTATTAGCCCAAATCAGTGCCTAATTGTCTCTGCCTAGATTTAAACATAAATTAGGCTAAGTGTTGAAGACTCGCTGATTGACATCAGCGAGCAATGAAGGACTCACTGAAGCATAGCTTCAGCGAGCAACCTCAGGTATTCAAGTCAAAGACATCGTCAAGGAAGTCGAATATTACTTGAAGACATACTCATCAGCTGGGATAGATATCAGCTGGTATGTAGATAGAATACGTTGATGGTTTGAAGAGAGTCAGGGGTGGCAATACCCCGATGATCTTATTACACTTTGAAGATAAATAAGCTGAACTTAATGTTTATCTCGAAGTAAAGTTTAGGCGGGATAATTCAATAAAGCATAATGGCAGGACAAAGTTGATGGGTTTTCTATACCCTAACTATATTAACATAAAGCGGAAACAATAATTAATCTAGGGCAAGAAGGAAACTAAACCCTAAAGGATCTTAACCTAATAAATAAAAGCAACTTAAAAGAAATAAATAAGAAAATACTAACCTTTGAGAAAATCAGATTTCTCACACACAGACCACCTTGGTCGAACTCGGAGGCAAGTACTCAAATGAGAGTACCTCTAATAGCTCACACCCACGATCCAAAGAGAACAGGGATTCGAACTCCTATGGTCTTGTTACACGAGTTGACTCTTACAACGAGTAGGATTGAGAAAGAGAGTGAGAAAATAAAGCCTTGGCATGCCCCTCTATTTATTCGGAGAGGAATAGACTTGGAATAGCTCTTTGGAGGGATGTGAGATCCCTCCAAAAAATGTCCCATGGGTCCCTTACGGGTCTTCGCGGCCCGTTCAACTTAATACACCTTGTATTAGTTCATATTCAGCCCATGCTTCTTTATAATTAGCTTCTAATTAATTTACAACTATTAATAAATTAATAAACCAATTAATTATACATAGAATATTTATTCTAATCTTATATTATCTCTCACTTTATTATTTCACCTTAACGGTTTACTGAGGGCAACCCAAAAGGACTCAACTTTTGAGACAGTTTTACCAAATTAGTTATGAAAACTTGGAAACTAATCCAAAAAGTCTCACAACTTGGACAAGTCATCAACTTATAATTGTCTAGGTCTATCCTGATTTTAAACTAAGCAGAGAGTGCCATCAATGCAACTGACGAACTCTTATATCATATCTTAAAGACAACAACCTTAGACTTAAGTGAAATAACTATTCTTTTGTTCTACTAATATCGTATGAAACCATGGAGACATGGATTTTATCATTCTCTTGGTTCAAACATTTATTTCCTAATTTGATTAATTTGACTATATGAGGGACTTACTGAATTGAACACTTTAATATTGTCCCGCTAGGAATTGCAATTTAACGTCTAAACAATCTAATCATTGAGGGGCCATAGATATCACTTTTCCCCATTTAGGCAAAAGGAACAATAAACTTGGAATTCATAGTACTAGTCAACTTCGTCATGTCATACCTAGCATATCCATTTATAACTGATTTAACTGCGTAGCGTTTGGATTAAACTAAAGTATAATAGGACTTGAAAAAACTAGAAACTCGATGTATCTCCCTTTTAAGTATTGATGATTTTATATCTTAGGAATTCCTCAAGATATTAATTCGATGAAAGTAATCTCTCTATGTACTGGTTTCGGTATGTACCTAAATACACCATACCTTTGACCTTTAAAAATTAGAATATAAAATGACCAAAAAAACTTACCATAATACATTGTATTTATATGTTTTCATTTATATTGTGCAGGAAACGGATATCCAACAAAAGGACAAAAAATCAAGCCAAAACGGACAAAACCGAGCACGAAATAGAAGAGCGTGAAAAAGACAAAGTCAAAATCCAAAAAGTCAAAGTCAACCCCGACAAAGTCAACATGTCAAAGTCAAATCCGAAACCAAAGAAACACTTAATGGGCCTACTCGTACCCATCTAATGGGCCGGGTCAGCCCATTAGTACATTATATAAAGACCTTATAAGCCTTTAAGGCTTAAAAAGCCCAAAACCATTTTAACACCAAACGGCCTAAAACAGTTAACAAAAAGGCCCAATCCTTACTTAACCCCCGTTAACCCAAAATACCCTTTTACCCCAAACATTGTTAGCCACCACAAGGACTGTATTTGCAACTCTACCATACACCTTGAGGGGCCAAAAGTTCGTACAGAACTATAATATGCATAGCATAGGAAAGACTTTAACTGAGCTACATGCTATGCTCAAGCTGACTGAGAAAGGACATCCTAAAAAGGTTGCTGCTCCTACTGTCATTGCGATTATAAGAGGTAAAATCCAGAAAGATAAGAACAAACCGTGAGGTGCTAAGGGAAAAGGTAAGGGTAAGCAAGCTTATGCCCCCAAACCAAAGATCCCTTCGCCACCTAAGAAAGAGCATCTAGCAAAGGAATTGGAATGCCATTATTTCCATGAGGTAGGTCACTAGAGGAGGAACTATCTTACTTATATACTTTAGGTATCTTCACAATAGAACTCTATTATTTTCCTAACAATTCATGGGTGTACGATACTGGTTATGGTACTCACATCTGTAATACTACGGAAGGTCTTAGGGGAAGCAGAAAGCTAAAACATAGAGCTTTGAATCTGTACGTAGGCAATGGAATGCATGCAACTATCAAAGCTATTAGAATTTTGGATTTAATTCTTCCAAATGGATTGATTATTATATTAGACAATTTCTATTATGCACCTTCTATTACTAGGGGTGTTGTTTCACTTTCTCGTTTGGTTAATAATGGTAATATTCATACTTTTACGAATTATGGTATTTCTGTTTCAAAAGATAATGTTATTTATTTTAATGTTATTCCACGTGATGGTATATATGCAATTGATATGCATGATCTTGTACCAAATGTTAGTTCTATTTATAATGTTAGCAATAAGAGAGCCAAGCATAACTTGGGCTATACTTATCTTTGGCACTGTCGACTTGGATATATAAACAAAAAGCGCATGGAAAAGCTTCAACATGACTGGTTGTTAAAACCTATTGATGAGGAATCTTTTGATAAATACAAATCTTGTATATCTGGAAAGATGGCATGTAAGCGTTTTTCGCATCAAACGAAAAGAGCTAAAGATCTACTAGGACTTATATGCACTGTGTGAACCTTTTAGAATTATGTCAAGAGAAAGTGCTAGCTACTTCATAACCTCTACTGATAATTTTAGCCGTTATGGTTATGTTTACTTGACTAAACATAAACATGAAGTGTTTGAAACATTTAAGGCTTTTCAAAATGAAGTAGAAAACCAACCCGGAAAGACCAATAAAGCAATTTGATCTGATCGAGGAGGCGAATATATGATTGAAGAGTTTTTAGACCAGTTGAAGAGTCGTATTATTGTCTCTCAACTCATTCCACCTTACACACCACAACATAATAGGGTGTTTGTGAGAAGGAATCGAACTTTTCTTGACATGGTTCGATCAATGATGA
This sequence comes from Tanacetum coccineum, assembly GCA_026074375.1. Lineage (NCBI taxonomy): Eukaryota > Viridiplantae > Streptophyta > Magnoliopsida > Asterales > Asteraceae > Tanacetum > Tanacetum coccineum. The sequence goes on from BQNB010120324.1 coordinate 16,457, forward strand.
ATCTTACAACTCTACTAATGTCCTTTTGGGGATATGCTCAAGAGTCTGCAACACACATACTCAATATGGTTCCAACCAAAAAGGTTGATAAGACACCATATATATTATGGCATGAGAAAGCTCCCAACTTGTCTTACTTAAAGGTCTGAGGTTGTGAGGCACTCGTGAAACAAGACATGCCAAACAAACTTGAGACTAGATCTATTAAGTGTATCTTTATAGGATACCCAAAGGAAACGATGAGTTACCACTTCTACTACCCGCACGAGAACAAGATATTTATTGCTCGTTATACTGAGTTTTTTAAGAGTAGTCTCACTTCACATAAAGCAAGTAGGAGTAACTTAGATCTTGAATTAATTCAAGATGATACACAACCTTCTGAAAATACTAGAGAACATCACGATGAGGTTGTACATGAAGATGACGAACCTCAATGTGATATAGTTCCCATTTGTAGATATGCAAGGATACCTCAAGCACCTTATTAGCCCAAATCAGTGCCTAATTGTCTCTGCCTAGATTTAAACATAAATTAGGCTAAGTGTTGAAGACTCGCTGATTGACATCAGCGAGCAATGAAGGACTCACTGAAGCATAGCTTCAGCGAGCAACCTCAGGTATTCAAGTCAAAGACATCGTCAAGGAAGTCGAATATTACTTGAAGACATACTCATCAGCTGGGATAGATATCAGCTGGTATGTAGATAGAATACGTTGATGGTTTGAAGAGAGTCAGGGGTGGCAATACCCCGATGATCTTATTACACTTTGAAGATAAATAAGCTGAACTTAATGTTTATCTCGAAGTAAAGTTTAGGCGGGATAATTCAATAAAGCATAATGGCAGGACAAAGTTGATGGGTTTTCTATACCCTAACTATATTAACATAAAGCGGAAACAATAATTAATCTAGGGCAAGAAGGAAACTAAACCCTAAAGGATCTTAACCTAATAAATAAAAGCAACTTAAAAGAAATAAATAAGAAAATACTAACCTTTGAGAAAATCAGATTTCTCACACACAGACCACCTTGGTCGAACTCGGAGGCAAGTACTCAAACGAGAGTACCTCTAATAGCTCACACCCACGAACCAAAGAGAACAGGGATTCGAACTCCTATGGTCTTGTTACACGAGTTGACTCTTACAACGAGTAGGATTGAGAAAGAGAGTGAGAAAATAAAGCCTTGGCATGCCCCTCTATTTATTCGGAGAGGAATAGACTTGGAATAGCTCTTTGGAGGGATGTGAGATCCCTCCAAAAAATGTCCCATGGGTCCCTTACGGGTCTTCGCGGCCCGTTCAACTTAATACACCTTGTATTAGTTCATATTCAGCCCATGCTTCTTTATAATTAGCTTCTAATTAATTTACCAACTATTAATAAATTAATAAACCAATTAATTATACATATAATATTAATTCTAATTAATATTATCTCTCCTTTATTATTTCTCTTAACAGTTCACTAAGGGCAACCCAAAAAGGACTCTACTTTTGACGACAGTCTTACCAATTAGTTATGAACTTAGACACTAAATCCAACAGTCTCCCACTTAGACAAGTCATCAACTATAATTGGTCTAAGTCTATCCTGATTAACTAAGCAGAGAGTGCCATCCAATGCAACTGTCGAACTCTGAATCATATCTTAGAGACAACCCTTAGATAAGTGATCAACTATTCCTTTATTCTACTGATATCGTATGAACCTAAGACATGGATTTTAATCAATCTCTAGGTTCAACATTATGTTTCTTGATTTCTAATTATTTAACTATATGAGACTACTGAATTGAACATATCAATTTAGTCCCGACCAAGCACATTTAAGTCAACATCTAATCATCGAGGGGCCCATAGATATCGCTTTCCTATTTAGACAAAAGGAACAAATAAAGTTTGAATACATAAAACTAGTCAACTCATCATGTCATACCTAGCATATCCTTTATAACTGGCATTTACGTGCAGCGTTTGAATAAACTAGAGTATAACAGACTTGGAAAACTAGAAACTCGATGTATCTTTATTTTAAGAAAAGAGGATATTATCATCTTAGAATTACTCATGATATTAATCCATGAAGTAATCTCTCTGAGTACGAGTTTCTCCGATACTTAATTCCCATTAAGTACTCATGAGTGTTGCAGCATTCTCTATGTTATATCTAATCTTTATAGACAATCTACCAACACTCCATGACAGTCTTAAATCAATACTTACTTCTTGTAGCATGAAAGACTGAGGAGGTTTGAGTAAACTAAGTACTCAGGAAGTAGATTCTAAACATGCAAAAATGAAACACAATGATAAACAATAGTAAATGGTAGCACACATGCAAATAAACAAATCTCCATTATTTAATCACCAAATCCATTACAATATCAATCATTGTTTATAATCTTTCAAATTCAAACTAACAACTAAAACTTTATATTATCTTTCAATCCTATGCTCCTAGTATGTTCATCGTGTCTAGACTTAGCCAATGCCTTTGTGAATGGATCAACTGGATTATCCTCTGATCGTATGTGCTTCACAATCACGTGTCCTTTTTCTACTTTGCTTTGAACAAAATGGTATTTTCTTTCAATATTCTTTGACTTTCTGTGATCTTTGGGTTCTTTAGTCAAGGCGACTGCACTCTCATTATCATAGAATATTTCAATGGGGTCTTGTACTATTGGAATAACTCCAAGATCTTCAATGAAATTCTTCATCCAGATAGCTTCCTTTGAAGCCTTACAAGCTGCAATATACTCAGACTCTCATGTGGAGTCTGTTACTGTATCTTGCTTTGAACTTTTCCATGTCACTGCTCCTCGTTTAGCAAGAATATCCAACCAGACTGTGAACGACTATCATCTTTATCGGTTTGCCAACTTGCATCACAATAACTAGTCACTCTGAGTTCTTCTTCTCCACCATAAACTATGAACCTGCCTTTAGTATTTCTTAAATACTTAAGAATATTCTTTATAGCTGTCTAATAACCTTCACCAGGATTCTGCTGATGTCGACTCACCATGCTCAAAGCAAAGGAGACATCAGGCTTTGTACACGTCATGGCATACATGATCGATCCTATAGCCGAAGCATATGGGACACGACTCATTTTGTCCAGTTCTTCATTAGTTTTCGAACATAGATCCTTACTAATCTTTATGACATGATGTAAGGGTAGATTCCCTTTCTTAGAATTCTCCATTTGGAATCTTTTTAAAATTTTATCTAAGTACGTGTCCTGACTAAGTCCTATAAGACTTTTTGACCTATCTTTGTAAATCTTTATACCAAGAATATATGTTGCATCTCCCAAATCTTTCATAGCGAAACATTTCCCCAACCAGTCTTTTACACTTTGTAACATTAGGATATCGTTTCCTATTAGTAGTATATCATCCACATATAATACCATGAAGACTACAACACTCCCACTGACTTTGACATATATACAGGACTCATCTTCGCTTATAGAAAATCCAAACTGTGTGACTTTCTCATGGAAGCAGAGATTAATGTTGCATTCTGAGTTTTACTCAAAATCCTGATGAGCCATGTATATATCTAAAGGCTGGTGGGAGTAATGTTGCATTCCGAGTTTTATATGTCGATGACATATTAATCATGAGAAATAACATTCCTATTCTACAAGATGTAAAATCCTGGCTTGGAAAGTGTTTTCTATGAAAGACTTAGGAGAAGCAGCATACATCCTTGGAATCAAAATTTACAGAGATAGATCAAAGCGGTTAATCCGAATGCTTACATTGATAAAATCTTAAAGGAATTTAAGATGGAAGATTCAAAGCGTGGAAATATTCCAATGAAAGAGAAGCCTAACTTGAACAAGTCTCAAGGTGCATCAACACATTCTAAGGTGAGACTCATGTGTGGTCGTCGTAGGACTTCTACACGAAGTTTTACAACTCCCTAGGCAGAGCACCTAATCGTTGTGGTAGTAGTATAGGCAAGGCTTGAGGGTTGTTATCGTTCACTCGAGGAATAGGTTGGGAAGGCTTGATCATGATCTAACAGAATTCTAAGGGTTAAGAGAAGATTATTTTTGTGTTTTCATGTTTTATGAAAGCAGGTAAAATCATATATTTGAGAGATTGGTTTAGTTTTAGCTATTTAAACAAAATAACGACTACGTTACTGGTGATAACAATAAGATAAATGACTGTGTTTA
>BQNB010120325.1:0-20655 GCA_026074375.1 Tanacetum coccineum
ACAACAAACTTTTATTAGCCCACAGTTTATTATATTTTTTTATTTTTCAATATATTATTATTTTTTTTACGAGATAGAGAAGACTTCTTTTAAAAAAATTTAAGTATAAGATTGAACTAAGACTAAATTTTTTGCTATTAACTACATAAAAATTGTTGATTTAAGTTTAATCTCCAAAAATAGCACGTATATTAATCCGGTTAGAAGCTTATGGGAGAAAAAGCCACAAATTTTACATATATGAGCTCTTAAGATTTCTAACTAATCCTTGTTTAGCATCCAACTCATACTTAATTCTATCATTTTTCGTTCTTCGCGAGTTTCGCGAATGCTTAGCCTAAAAGTTAAGGAACAAGCTAGAGCTCAACACACTCGATTGAGTCAAAATTTATTCTTATTCTACCTAGCAGAAAAGTCAAAATTGTGACAAAACACTTATTTTATTTTTGAAATTTTTTTTTTTTTTTTCATTTTTTTGAAATTTTGGTGGTAAAAACAGGATTACATGAAAACAATTGCTGCAGGCACAATCAAATCGATAGATCCCCCATACTAGAATTAAACATTGTCCTCAATGTTTTAAGAAGGGTTTCTACGTAAATCTAAGCCGTTTATAAAGTATGCTCAAAGATAAACGTTAGTTGATAAGATTTGGATACTGGATTCCCAAATGAAGATGAGGGTTTGAAGCTCGAAGAACAAAACATTTGAGCATGAGAGGCTTCAAAATATGGGAAATCCTGGACATTCATCACAAAAACACAAGCAAACGAGAAAGGTAGAGGCGAGCCTCCACACAACAATAAACATTTATTCATTACTACAACTAAGATTATACTAGGATAAGCATGAGGTGCCTCCCACGAAGCGCTTGTTTAGGGTCACTAAGCTTAACCCAATCCCCGAATTCATTGGTCCTTGGGGAAGGTTTGGAGATCTAGGACAACCATTTCTGGTATGTCCTCTCCGAAGTAGTGTTTCAAACGATAACCATTCACTTTGAAGTTAGGCTCGGAGTTTTGGGATAACTCGATGGTGCCATACGGAAAAACTGTAGTGATGGTGAATGGTCCAGACCAACAGGATTTAAGTACCGAGAAGAGCTTCAATCTAGAATTAAAGAGGAGGACTCGGTCACCAACGTTGAAAACGCGGTTCTTGATTTTAGAGTCGTGGGAGTCTTAGGATCCTCTTTGTTCTTCCTCTTATTATAGATAAAAGTCCTCATAGCATTGATCACAAAGTATTTATCATTGAGTTAACTTTACGTGATAACCCGTGGTCACATAGTTACGAAAGTTTGTGCATGCTTCAAGTCCAGTAGGCTATTGTGCTCGAGCTCGATCATGAAGATGACATACATATCCGTACACAGCTTTTAATAAAAAAAATGGGGTACACGCCGCTGGGTGATTATGTAAGCGGTACGGAAGGCCCAAAGTGCGTCATCTAATTTGTCCGACTAAGAGGCACGGTTCTCGCCTACGGTCCTTTCAAGAATTCGTTTCAAGCCACGATTGGATACCTCAAGTTGCCTACTTGTTTGTGGGTGATACACGGTGGAGAGACGGTGAGTGACTCCATATTTAAGCATGACCTTTGCAAACTAGTCATTTCAAAAATGGGTTCTTCGATCACTTATGATAGCACGAGGGGCACCGAATCGGGTGAAGAGAGATTTAAGAAATTTCAAACAACTCGGGCGTCGTTGGTGGGGAGCGCTTTTGCTTCAACCCATTTTGAAAAATAGTCGACAGCCACGAGTATATATTTGTTCCCTCGTGAAGACAGGAACGACCCCATGAAATCGATACCCCACACGTCAAAGATTTCACAAACTTGGATGGAATTTTGAGGCATTTCATCACGTTGTGAAATTTTTCCTTGACGCTGACAAGTGTCACATCGGGTGACCAAGTCATGGGCATCTCGGTAAATCGTGGGACACTACAAAACTAAGTTAAAAACCTTATTGGCGAGTATATTGCACCGTAATGTCCCTTGGTGGGTCCACTATGGCAAGCTATGAGGATGTTAACAGCTTCTTGGCCCGCAACAGACCGCCGGATCACTTGATCCACACATATTTTGAACAAATAGGGGACGTCCCAAAAGTAATGTTTAACATCCTTGAAAAACTTGTTCTTTTGTTGGGACGACATCCCTTTAACAATGAAATTCCCCGCGTGGTAATTTGAAAAATCGGTAAACCACAGGGTACTTGAGTCACCACGAAAGTCACCATATTAAGTGTCTCGAGGGGAACTTTTCATTTATTTCCTTTGGGTCGAGCACATTTTCATAAGGATTTTCTAATCAGGAAAGATGATCGGCCACTAGATTCTCGGCTCATTTTGTGTCAATTACTTTGAACTTGAACTCTTGAAGGAGGAGAACCCACCAGAGCAATCTCGCCTTGGAATCTTTTTATAATGTCAAAGAGATTATAGTTAGGCGAATGATCCGTATACACTATGCTTTGGATCAAGATAAGGAAAGACCGAATTTTTCGAAGGCAATACACCACGCTACATTTCTTTCTCCGTTGTGGTTTAATGCGATTCCGCCTTCATTATTTTAACTACATAGTGTATAGGCCTAGAAGTTAATTTCATGACTTTGCCCCAAGACTGCACCTATGCCAAGTCGCATGTATCGCCCATAAGCTCAAAGGGTAATTCCTAGTTAGGGCAAATCATGATTGGAGCTTCGGTAAGTTTATTACTTTAACGTTTCAAAAGCAAGAAGAACAATCCGTTGGAGAAGATGAACAGAGTATACTTTCTCAAGAAGATTAGTGATCGGTCGGGAAATATGGAAAAATCTTAATGAACCGTCGGTATAAACCGACATTACCGAGAAAAACACCGAACACCCTTGACCGGTGGTTGATAGGTAACTTAGCGAATCACCATCAAATTGGATTAATCAACCTCATCCCATTTTTGGTAAACTTATGGTCCAAGGCCAAAGCCTTCCTTAACCAATGAAATGACTCAATTTTCCCAAATAATACAAGATTGGTGTCTTCGCACCTTTGAAGCATCTTGTCTACACGAGAGAGGCAATTTCCGAATGAATTCCCAAAGACTGAAAAGTCATCCATGAAGACTTCCATAGCCATCATACACCTTTGAAACGTGCCTGGTGCATTGCATAAGCCAAAAGGCATGCGACGGTAGGCGAACGTTTCATAAGGACACGTGAATGTGGTTTTTTCTTGATCATGAGGGTCAATGGGAATTTGAAAGTAACCCGAGAAACCATCGAGAAAACAATAGTACTCATTTCCCGCTAATCTCCCGAGCATAATATGATCCATAAACGTAGTGAAAGTGGACTTTCCGGGTGGCTTCTTAACTTTCGTGTAGTCAATGCATTCACGCCAACCCGTAACCATCGAGTAGAATTAACTCGTTTTCAACAGATTTTCAACAACGGTAAAGCCACCTTTTCGGTACGCACTGAACGGGCATACCCAAGGACTATCCGAGATCAGTTAAATTAATCCGGCGTCAAGAAGTTTTTTCAACCTCTTTTTTATGCGGGAATATCTCTTCCGGAATCTTTTTATTATTGATTTGATTCTTATATATTTTATATATATACCATCAGCGAATCAATACCCTTGATGTCGAAGAGTTTCTAAGCGATGGCTCGCTTGTGTGACTTCAAAACCTTTATAAGAGCGGCTTTTTCCTCGACACTCAAGTCTTTAGCAATTATGACAGGCAACTTGTTGTCACCTTCCAAAAATGTGTATTCGAGATGAGGAGGTAAGTCCTTGAGTTCGACCTCGGGAGGTTCATCAATTGAAGATTTATCAGTTTTAGCTTCATAAACTTTAAGTTCTTTCGAATTATCTGCAAAATATTTTCCATGAGTGGGATGGGCGGTAATGGATGGATCATCATTGAGAAATGCTTCAAGAAGAAGAATGTCCCCCTCCGGGTCATAATAAGAGTCATCAACTTCTGGTGAAGTTGGATCATCTTCAAGAGCGAGGAAAGCATCGACTTCCTCGAGAAGAAAATCACTATCCCCGAAGGGAGTGAGAGTCGGAGAAGAGGTAGAAACGATCGGGTCATAATAAGGAGTGGGATTGCCACTTGCGATCACATCGGAGAAACCGAGAACTTCTTGAGAATACTCCTCACAAGCCATTTCAATGACGTCGATTCGGTTCGCCGTCATATCATCGTAATTAGAGGAGTATCTCAAAGTTTGGTCAAGATTGAATGTTACGGCTTCTTTTCCGACACGAAGAGTTAATTCTCCTTCGTAAACATCAATCAAAGCACGTCCGGTCTTTAAGAAGGATCTCCCGAGAATTAGGGGTACTCGGGGACGGCATCAATGTCTAGACTGTACAATGTTTCAAGCCGGGAATTTGAACTTTCCTACTTTTAGGTAGACATCTTCGGTGATACCGATCGATTGGGTAATCAAACGGTCTGCAAGTTTAAGAGTCATACAAGTAGGAGTGAGCTCCGGAATAGAAAGCCTTTTCTACACGGATAATGGCATGAGATTTATGGACTAGCGCCTAAGAGTGTCTAAGGCTCTAAGCAATCATCCATTCCGGGAAAATCAACGGTATGGGAAAAATTTGCCGGGGTCTCCAAAAGTTTTTTCCAAAAGTATAATTGTTGAGGATGACCGTATCGAGCAATGCTGCATTGTAAGGAGTTCTAGCTATGTTCACTTTAATTTTTCCTTTGTTTCAAATTAAGGCTTAAAAAGTCGGAGGTAAAATTTTGGCATAAGAATCAAATCATCCGTTAAGCTAATTTCGAAACTCAAATCTTTAAAGATTTCGTATAATTTCTCAATTTGGTTGTTAGCTTTTTCACGGCGCCTTTCATCATTACGTCTCGAAGGATATGGAATTGATGGTTTCGAGTTAGGCATCAGAGCACTAACGGGTTCAAAAATTGGCACTTAAGGTTGACCTTAGGCAACCAGAGGTTGGACGTCTTTGGTCTCTTCCTTTTTAGTAGGAAGCACCGTTGTCCTTTTTTGGGGGTCCCCCCCCACCTCGGTTTCACGTCTCCACTACTTTCAGGAGGAGATGAAGTAGAAGGAATCGTGGGTCCTGATAAGCAACACAGCTATCGGGCTGGTAGTAATACCCTTCAAATCTACCTTCGGGTTAGTAATGGTATTACTAGGGAGTGTACCCGAACCTGAAGTAGAGGCGTTATTGGAATTTACGAATTTGGAAAGCATGTCTGTTAAATTGGTCATTTGATTTTGCAAGTTTTGGTTTTGGTCTTGCATGTTTTCATAACCGCCATCATTAGCCTTGACGTAGCTCAAAATTGGTCTTTGTAGTCAACCCTTGTGTGTTTGAGGAGCCGGAGCTTGGTAAGGTGGAGCTTGGTGAATCGGGGGTTGATTAATCGGGGGTCGATAAATTTGGCTTTGGTTGTAATTATTCCTGACCCGCACGAACTCACCCCTCAAATGTATAAACAAATACAAACATGTATAACAATACACAAACAAGGGACAAATATCACGCCGGAGACCATTGAAACCGGAAGCAGTAGTAGGGTGTTCATGGGGCATTTTGTCCTCAACGAGGCTTGAATGGAAAAATCGAATGACGGATTGGATGATTGGTGTTTGAATGTGACAAGGTTATGGATGGTTTCTATTTCTAGCCAAGTATTATATACATAAAACGATAATTAAAACAAAACTAAAAACGGAAAGCAAATAACATAACTAAAAACGGGAACGAAAAACGAGAGTAAAAAAAACTAAATTAAAAAATGGAGGAACTATGCTACTACTAGTAGCAGGAACAATGCTACAGAGGAACCATAACATGTTACTCAGAAGACAAACAATGCTATACTTTGCATAGCAGGAAATATATTATTGATAGCTGCATGAACACAAAGCTACTTCTAGACCTAGGAACTATAATGTCTCAGCAGAAGGAACACTAAAGCCTACTTAACCTAGCAGCAGGAAACTATAAATGTCCTAGCAGCTCAAGGAACAAAAAAGACTACTAGGTAGCGCTAGGAACAAACAGAGTAACTCTACCAGCAGGAACTATACTTAGTACAAAATTAATAATTTTACCCCTGAAAGTTTGCAAAAATCATTTTTCTTTTTATATTAATTAAAAAAAAAACAAATTATCAAATAACAAATTAAACACTTATAAGCAAATTTCAATCAAGAATAAGCACTTAAATAAGCTGAAATGGCCTAGCAGTGTTAACTCAAAACTAACAGTGTTAACAATTAAACTAACAGTTTTAACTAAGAAAGTGATACAACCTACTTTTAAGTTAACAACCAAGGAAGATAAGCACTAAAAACAGTTCTGCGGTAAATAAGAACAATAAGGAAAAGAGTGACTTACAATACCCTTGCTCAAAACAGGGTCAAACAAAGAGTCTACAAGCTCTAGCTTGTGTAAAACAAGCTAGTGAGAGTCCATAAGCCCATCCAGAACTGGCTTATCATCCATAACATAAGCTGTGGTATATTTGAGAGTGATATTTGTGATTTCTATTATATACTTTAACTTTTTATTTTTTTGGTTAATGAAAACAGCTTATAAGTAAGCTGTGGTGAGAGCTTTTTGAACACAAAACAATATGATTAAGAAACTTAACATTGGTATTGTAAATTGACTTAAAAACTCAAATTTGCATTAAAACTTGAAAATGTTACAAAGCTGAAAGTGAAAGCTGTAAATGACTTCTGAAAGAACTAAAATTAAACTAGGAAAGATTAAAAACTAACTAGATGCTTCAAAGGCTTACAAAAGGCTCTTATATATAGCCGAAGTCTTCCTCTTTTGGACTTGCAGCTTGTACTTCTTTTGTGAGAGTAAAAATAAGTGTGCTTGTTGTGTGAGGTGATTTTTAAATCAAATCCCAGCCTTCAATTCCTTTTGTGCTTCTTTGGAGACAATCTCAGCCATCAAAAATACTTTGGGAATGGCGAGGGATTGCCAATTTGGCACTTATACAGCTAGGGGGGGTTGATAGAGTGGTTGAAATGATTTTGGCCTAGGTGTCGATTAGTGGATTTGCTGGGGCAGAAGGTTGGGGATGACATACAAGTTGTAACTGGGTTTTGGGGCGGGAAAGAAGACTTTTTTTGGGAGTAGGCAGCTTTGGTCCCCTCAAGTTGTATAACTTGAATGCAATCTTTGCCTTGGTTTGCAATTTTGACCCTTGTCTTTTTCTTTTGTAATACAACTTGAGGTTTGGCAGTTTTAGTCCCTCAAGTTGTATTTTCTTCATGTGGATGACTTTTGACTTTGACTTGACTTGGTCTTTTCCACTCCGTGCTCGGTTTTGTTTGTTTTTGGCTTTCTTTTTGTCCTTTTCTTGAATATCCGTTCCTGCACAATACAATGCAAACATACTAAAAAATGTATTTTTGGTACGTTTATAGTCTTCTAAAGTATGTTTTTTATGGTAAAGTGGTTATGGTATTAAGCCCCCCCACATACCAAAAATCCCCCATACTAAGGTATTGCGTGTACTACACGTATGGTATGAAGTAAAACAATCAGAAAGAAAAATAAGAATCTCGAACCTCCTCGACTAAATACCTCGAAATAGCCAAGCGTTTGTCAAGGAAACTAAAGAATCAATAGCTTCGACAAGTTCCGTTTTCAACATTTTTTAATATGTACACTAACTCTCCCTAATTTTTTTTTGGATTTTTCTTTCTTTTTATTTTCTTAACTACTTGTTTGACTTCCTTTATTTTATCAATATTGGGATCATAGAATGAGAAGCGCCCATAGAATAATCTACGGATGTCCTGACCGATAATTCACTCGTTACTGATTTTTTACTTGATCCAAAACCAAGCAATTAACAAGATAATTTGTCAATATAAGTCTAAATGTTAAGACTCATACTTAAGGACTGTGAATCTTTTCACTCCAAAACATGGATATATGATTTAAATGTGTCTTGCACTCATTTCATCAACCAAAGGTTCAACTTATTTTCATAGTCGTAATTCAAGATGAATCACGACTTAAAGCAATCAACTTATTAGGACCTTGTAACTTGATTTTAAAGAACGAAATTTTAACTGTAGAACTTTTTGCAACATCTTCATCATCATAAACATAAGTTCTTTAACAATATGGAGGCATTGCTTGTTTGACACTACCTAGGCCTCGTTCCTGGTAGGATATCACATACCTAACGCCGGTGTTCTTAGTTTGAAAAACCACAACCCGTTGCATAGCTAGAGGGAAATCACATCAACACCTTCTTCCTAATATGGTAAGGATAAGTGTTATTAGTGTTGAACCCCCACCTAGACCTTGCTTATGGTGAGATATCACAAACACACCAAATCCTAGAAGTAAAGAGTCTTTGTTTGACACCCCCACCTCGTGGGTTAGTTTAGCGGAAGTGGATATCATGACACATCTTTTACTTGCTCCATATACTCAAATGTATGCTTCATTGGCATAGTTTTCAATATTCATGCATTTTTGCATTCATATTTCATTCATGCTTCTTTGGCATTTTAACTTTCAATTTACTAAGAACAGAGAAAAACCCGCTTTAAAGAATCAAGTTACAAAATTTGAAGCTTTTTCTAAAAACATCGATTTGACTTGAGTGAATTGAAATGTCACGTATGATTAGGTGGATTTGAAGCTAATGGGAGAAAAAGCCACAAGTTACTCATATAAGCTTTAGAAGAATCTTGCTCAACACATAAATTTATATTTAACTCTATCACTTCTTGTTCTTCACCTTATTAAAATTTGAAGCAATAGAATTCGTGAAAGCTTAGCCTACAATTTAGGAACTAGCTAGGTCTCAACATGCCCGATCGAGTCAAAAATTATTCTCATTCTACCCATTAGGAGAGATCGAAACTGTGACAAAACACTTATTGTATTTTTGAAAAATTTTAAACTTTTTTCATTTTTTTGGTATTTTTGCAAAAATTTGGTGGTAAAAACGGGATTACATGATAACAACGGCTGGACAAGCAAAATAAAATCGAAGATCCCCCTCCTACTAGAACTAACAGCGTCCTCGATGTTTAAAAGGGGCACTCTATGTAAATCTAAGCGCCCGTTTATTAAGTGTTGCCAAAAGAAAAAACATTAGTCGATTAGATTTGGAGTATTGGTATTCCCAAATGAAGCTGAGGGGGGGGGGATGTGAAACTCTTGATAAAATACAAGCACGGAGTTCTTCACAATCCGGGCAATCTTGGACAATTAACAACACAAACACGAACACCAGGGAATGAAGAGGCCCCAAACCTCCTCACGTCACACAATTAGAAAAATAGAAAGAAGATAGAAAGATAAGCATGGGGTGCCTCCCACGAAGCGCTTGTTTAAGGTCGCTATGCTTGACCCGTCACCTGAATTTATTGGACATTAGGGAATGTTTGGAGATCCGGGACTACCAATTGTGGTACGTCCCCTCCAAAGTAGTGCTTTTAAACGAAGACCTTTCACTTTGAGTTTGGCCTGGGATTTTTGGGAGTAACTCGACGTTCTGCGTACGGGAAAACTTGTGTGATAGTGAATGGTCCTGACCAGCGGGTTTTAAGCTTGCCTGAGAAAATCTTTAATCTAGAGTTAAAGAGGAGGACTCGATCACCGACGTTGAAAACGCGGTTCTTGATCTTGTAGTATGAATCTCTTTGTCTTTTTTTATAGATCAAAGAGATTCTATAAGCTTCATCATGGAGTCATTATGTTCCATTCAGCTAAACTTTCAATTACTGGTCACCAGCGGTTTTTTGATCATAATTTATATTTTTTAAGGCCAAAGTAGGACTTGTGTTCTAAACTCAATTGAGGCAGATGGAAGGCTTTTCAGTTGACCAACTTTATATGGAGTAACCCACTGGGTGTTTTGTAAGCGGTGCGAAAAGCCCATAAAGCATCATCGAGCTTATCTGACCAAGAGGTACGGTTCTCTCTTATTGATCTCTCAAGAATTCTCTTCAAGCCCCGATTGGAGACCTCGACTTGTCCACTTGTTTGTGGATGGTATGCAGTGGAAAGTCGATGGGTAACTCCATATTAAGCATCACCTTGTTTTTGCAATTTGCATCTTACAAAAATGAGTGCCAACGGTCAGCTGATAATTGCTCGGGAGTTCCGAATTCGTGGCAAAAGCGCTTTCAAAAATCTTACTACAAACTGTAGCAACATTGGTGGGGAGATCGCTTTCGCTTCAACCCATTTTGAAAGGTAATCATCTGCTACTGGTCTGTATTTATGCTTTGATGATGGGAATGGCCCAATATAGTCAATGCCCAGACGTCAAAGATTTCAACAAACTTGGATGGAATTTTGTGGCATCTCCATCAGTTGTGAATTTTTTCCTTGTCGTGGCTATGAGTTGAGTTTTAACCAACTCATAGGCTTCTTTGTAGATAGTGGGCCAAAGAATCCGGAATCGAGACTTTTCTTGCTGTGTAATTAGCACCGAGATGTCCACGGCTGGACCTCGTGGCAAGCAATGAGAATGTCATGGGCATCTTTGCCCAGAAACAACAACGTCGAATAACTTGATCCGCACAGTATTTTAAACAGAAAGGATCTTCCCAGATATTAATGCTTCACGTCTTTAAGAATTTTCTGTTTTGCTGGGTTTGACATCCCTTTGATCACGAAATTCTCCCGCATGGTAGGTTTTGCGATGTCAGCAATTCATGAGTGGTAATAGTATCAAGAACAGCAATCGAACTAGTGAGTTTAAGAGGAAAATTTACATTTATTTCTTTGGATCGAGCTCTGTTCTCGTGAGGATTCTTTAATCGTGATAGCTGATTAGCCGATAGGTTCTCTGCTCCTTTTGGTCAACTACATCAAAGTCAACTCTATGAAGGAGGAAGAACCCATCGGAGCATTCGCCTTTAGAATCTTTCTTGCAAGAGATACTTGAGGGCGGAATGATCCGTATACACAGTGCATTTGTTCATGACAAGGTAAGATCAGAATTTTTCGAATGCGTATACCACGGCTAACATTTCTTTCTCTGTCGTGGTGTAACGTGATTCCGCCTCATTCATTGTTTTACTTGCATAATGTATTAGGCTGGAAATGTTTCTCATGATGTTGCCCCAAAACTGCACCTATGGCGAAATCGCTTGCATCGCACTAAGTTTCAAAATGGCTCATTCACGGTCTGAGCATTCAGGATTGGAGCCTTGGGGTTAGATTTTTTTGAGGAGTTAATTGCTTCATTACACTCTTTGGAGAAATAAAACGGAGTCTCTTTTTTCGGAGCAATGGGTCAGGGACGGGCTATTTTGAGAAAATTCTGGTTGAATCTTTATAAAACCCAGCATGCCCAATGAAAACTACGGACCCTTTTTATAGTAGTCCGGTGAAGTGAGCTTTGCGATAACGGTCAATCCTGTAGCTCGATCGACCTCCTCAATTCCACGTCCTGGTGCAATTTAGTCTAAGAACGTTGTCCTTCTTAACCATGAAATGGCTTTTTCTCACAGTTTAGAGCTAAATTGGTGTCTTCTTCACACCGCTTTAGCATCTTTTCCAATAATGGGTTAGGCATGTAGAGAAAGAACTTCCACAACGAAAAGTCATCCATAAAACTTCACATCATTTTTTGTGATAATGTCGTGGAAGATTGCCATCTTACATCTCTGGAACGATGCCTGGTGCATTGCAGAGGCCAAAGGGAATGAGACGGTAGGCAGAGGTTCGTATGGGGCAAGTAAATGTTGTCTTTTCTGATCATGTGGGTCGTGGGTATTTTGAAATTAAACCCGAGAAACCATCGAGAAAACAATAGTATTCGTGTCCCCGCCAAGCCTCTCGAGCATTTGGTCATGAAGGTAGTGGAAAGTGGTCTTTTCGGGTGCTTCATTCATTTCTGGTAGTCAATGCCTACCCGCCATCCCGTAACCAAAACGGTTAGGATCAACTCATTTTGCTCAATTTTCAACTACGGTTATAAAAAACACCTCTTTTTGGTACTTTAGTGAACCTAGGAGTTCCCAGGCAACTATCCGAAGGATAGGGTAAATTAATCCAGCGTCAGAAGTTTTCAACTTCTTTTTGATGGACATCGTGGATTTTTGGGTTTACCCGTCTCTGATGTTGGACCGCTGGTGTGTAGTCCTCTTCCATTAGGAATTTTGTGAGTGCAAAATTCCGGGTTAATACCCTTGATATCGGAGAGTTTCCAAGCGATAGCTCGCTTGTGGGACTGCAACACCTTTATGAGAGCGGCTTTCTCCCAAAACACTCAAAATCTTTAGCAATGATGAATTGGTAACCTTGTTGTCACCCTCTAAAATGCATATTCGTGGTGGGAGGTAAGTCCTGAGCTAGACCTCGGGAGTTCATCATTTGATGTTTCATTGGTTTTGGCTTCACAATTCTTAAGTTCTTTTCTAAACTCAGGAAAATAATTTGCATGGTTGGGAAGTAGTGATAAGGGCTCACTATTTAGGATAGCTTCAAGAAGAAGAATGTCCTTCTCGGGATCACATTCGGCATCATCAATTCCTGACTTATACGAAGTATCAGAAAGTTCAGCCTCGATTTCTTCAAGAATGAAATCACTACCCTCGAATGGAGTGAGGGTGGGAGAAGTGGTATCAACAATCGGTTCAAAGTAAGGAGTGGAATTTCCATTTGCTAATACTTCCGAGAAACCTAAAACCTCTTGAGAATATTCCTCACATGCTATATCAATAAAGTCGACCTTGTTAACTGATTCCATGGCATTGTAGGAGAAATTTTTCGTATCACCTACTTTGAAAGTCACGGATTGGTCATCATGTCTTAAGGTCATCTCTTCACCGTGTACATCAATCAAGGCTCTTGCCGTTCTTAAAAATGGTCTTCCTAAAATCAACGGGACTCTAGGGTCGGCATCATAGTCAACTACCACAAAATCAGCTGGAAAATAGAAGGTTCCAACCTTCACAAAAACATCTTCGGCTATGCCGGTGGGAGTGGAGATCGATCGGTCGGCTAACTCGAGTATCATCCTAGTTTTGGTCAGTCTTTGGAGATTAAGCTTTTCAAAAACGGAGAGTGGCATTAGATTGATGCTTGCACCAAGATCGGCCAGGGCCAAGCATTCATCCAACTCTGGAAAATCACACGGTATCAGAAATCTACCCGGGTCTCCTAATTTTTCGGGAAATGTCTTTAGGATGACTGCCGAGCAATTTTCATTAACCGGTGTTTTGGTTAATTCCAAGATCTTGTCTTTGTTGTTCAAAAGCTTTCTGAACATTGGTGCAAACTTAGGCATGTGCAGGAGAGCATCTGCGAAGCTTAGCTCGAAGTGGAGATTCCGAAAAATTTCCATGAATTTCAAAGCTAAAAGGTCGTCCTTTTCGTGGATTTTCTCCTTGTTTACCCTAGATGGATATGGTAAAGTCGCTTTGGTTCTAGGCATGACAACTGGTTCATCAACTTGGACTATCGGAGGTTGGACGTCTTTGGTACTTTCGTTAGGAAGTACCGTGTCCTTTGTCACCTCGGTTTCAACTTCCACCACCGGAGGTGGAATTTGAGGTCCATCATATGAAACACCGCTTCTGGTGGTGATTGCTTTCAATTCACCCTTCGGGTTAGCAATGGTGTTGCTAGGAAGAGAACCCGAACTTGAAGTAGAAGCTTGGTTGGAATTTACGATTTTGGTGAGCAAGTCGGTTATGTTGGACATTTGGTTTTGCATGTTTTGCATAACCGCATCATTAGCTTTGACATAGCTCTCAAAATCAGTTTTTGACACACCCGAAGCTTGATGAGCTGGAGCTTGGTAAGCTGGGTGTTGATTAACCCTGGTTGTACCCATTCCCACGGTTTTGGTTTTGGTTCCAACGATTCTGATTGTTGGCTTAGTGCTGTTGGTGTTTGCCTGGAGGAAAACTGGGAGGTCTGATTGGTTTGCCACGGTGGCGACGATACCGGAATTTCCTTGTTGAAATTTAGCTTCGGCTGGCTTGCTAGACGTATTCTTGGATGTTATCTCGGTAATTGTTGCTATCGGTAGCCGGACAATTACGATATGAGTGGGCACCACCGCAGGTAACACAACTTTGCTCAACCGCTTTTACGGGAGCGGGAGCTGGAACTGGAGATGTCTGCTTGTCGAGAAGTAGAGCTCTAACCATATCTTTCAATTCAGCAACATCGGGAGATACACCGGAGGTGGAAGCGCTCGTACTCACTTTAGCAACAATGGCTTTGCTTCGGGAGTGACGAACTTTGGACTTGCTCTCGATGATGCTTGAGCAATCAGCGGGCCTTTTGTCCAAAAAGTTACCACCTGCGGCGGAGTTCAAAGAGTCTTGATCATTGACATTTAAGGCATTTGTAAAATGTATCAAGTTGTGAAGCTCTTGAGAATCCATGATGAGGACATCTCGAGAAGATCCTTTGAATTCGATCCCAAGCCTCACTAAACGACTAATCAAATCTTTGTTTGAAATTGTATTTCGTGTCCGAGAGATTTGTCGATTTAGAAGTGGAAAAACTAAATTAAAGAATTTAGCAACGAGGTCATCCCATGTCTGAATTGATCGAGGGGGTTCTTTCTCAAGCCATATCCGGGCTGCCCCCTCGAGAGAGAAAGGAAAAAGCACAACATAAATGATGTTGTCGGGACATGTAGGAAATCTCAGAATTAGATGTGGATTTAATGAAAGTAACGGATGTGGGCATGTGGTCCTCCTTTGTCATGCCAATAGAACTTCTTGTTCTGGACAAGAGTTAGCAACCCATGGCTTATCTCAAAATTTGCTGCCGCGATTTAGGAACAACAATTGCTCCTCAGTAGCCCTTCTGTGGGAATTCCTGGAGCAAATACTGCCATAGTTTCGATTATCACCATCGTATCCTTGGAGGTTCAACAAGATACGGAGGAACTTGTTGTTGTTGTTGTCGTAAACGACAGCTTTAGAAACGAGTGCGCATAGCACAAAAATATAAAGAAAAAAAATGAGAACAAGAAGAGTATGTTTGGATTTTTAAGTTTATCACAATCAATTTTAAAACGGACAGGAACCTAAAACTAGACAACTTGAATCCAAATAATCTACTTACTTCACGGTAGCTCTTAAAAAGATAAACGCACAGGTGAGCGGAGGAGTAGGAATAGCGCGAAGCTTATTTCTCCTTTCGGGTCGTAGTTCCTAGGAACAACCCTCCTTATACCCACTTTGTAGTTTGTTTAACTTTTCAAGGTGAGCCGTATGTCGTAAGAGACACAAATGGTAAGTTTTAAATCTTTGATATCAGATTGGGAACCAAAAAGTTCACGGAAAGTTATTATAAATAATACCTCAATTTGCGGAATATTATATTTTGGTATTTTTACCAATTTGTGAATTTTATTTCTTTTTTATGGACAATGTTTTTATATTTTTTTTTTTTTTTTTTTTTATATGATAATTATACTAATAAAAGAAACTGAAAAATATTTTTGTACTTTTTATGTTTTTATAAAGAAAATATTCACAGATGCAAACACAAATTGCCAAACTTTACGATGATTGTTTTCAGCCTCCCCGGCAGCGGCGCCAAAATTTGACTCGCGCAAACTCACCCCTCTTTTTATGTATCAATAAGTAAATCTAAATAAATACAAACACACAACAAGGGACGAAATCACGCGAGAGCAATAAAACCGGAAGCAGTATAGAGTGTTCCCGGGTCGTTATGTCCCAACGAGGCTGAAATGGAAAATCGAGAAACGATTGATGATTGGTGTTTGAATGTGACAAGGAAGTGAATATGATTGGGCACTAACAAGCAAAGAAAATAAGCTAGAACAAGAATAAAAGCTAGGAATGGCAAAAACACTTAAAACTTTTACACTAAGACACAAATAAGCTCAAATAAGCTTGGGACAAATTAAATAAGCTAAACAAAAAAAAAAAAATAACCTCCACCCCCTAAAACAGCAATGCAAAAAGCAATTAAGCTAAATTACACAAGATAAACACAACAGTACTAACGACAGTACTAACAGTTTTAACTACCAGTACTAACTTGGAGTTAGTACTGCCAGTTTTAAGTTAGTACTGTTAGCTTAAGGTTAGTACTGCTAGCCTAAACAAAACACAATTAAACAAGAAATGAGCAAATAAGCTAAAACAGAAATTCACCTAACCTTAATAAGCACTTAGTAATAAGAATAAGCAACTAGAATAAACTAATATGATAAATGAGCTAGAAAACTAAAACTGATAAACTATTGAGAATACTTTAAAAAGGAAAATAAACTTAAATAAGCAAACAGTAAAGGAAAATGGTTTAATCTACTCTAAAAAGCTAAGGAAATCTTAAACAAGCTGAAATAATAAGCTGATAAGCTAAAATGAACCACCAGTACTAACAGTTTTAACTAACAGTACTAACTTGGAGTTAGTACTGCTAGTGCTGAGTTAATACTGCTACCTTTGAAATCCAAGAAAATGAACTAGCAGTACTAACTTGGAGTTAGTACTGGTAGCTTTAAGTTAGTGCTGTTCCAAAAGTGAACTAGCAGTATTAACTCAAAACTAACAGTTTTATCAAATGAACTAACAGTGCTAACTTGAAAGTTGCACAAATCACTTTTAAATTAACAATTAAGCAAGATAAGCACTAAAAGTAGTTCTGCAGTAAATAAGAACAATAAGAAAAAGAGAAACTTACAACACCCTTGCTCAAAACAGGGTCAAACAAAAACAAGCTAGTGAGAGTCCATAAGCCCATCCAGAACTGGCTTATCATCCATAACATAAGCTGTGGTATATTTGAGAGTGATATTTGTGATTTTCTCTTAACTACTTAACTTTTTATTTTTACTTAATGAAAACAGCTTATAAGTAAGCTGTGGTGAGGGCTTTTTGAACACAAAATAATATGATTAAGAAACTTAACACTGGTATTGTAAATTGACTTAAAAAACTTCAAACTTGCATTAATCTTGAAAGAGTTACAAAGCTGAAAGTAAAAAGCTGTAAATGACTTTGAAATTTAAACTAAGATTAAAAACTAATTAGTTACTAAAAGCTAAAAACTAGATGCCTCAAAGGCTTACAAAAAGCTCTATTTATAGCCGAAGTCTTAGACTTGCAGCTTGTGCTTCTTTGTAGAGATAAAAACAAAGTGTGCTTGTTGTGTGAGGGGATTCTACAACAAATCCCAGCCTTCGATTTCTTTTGTGCTTCTTTGGAGACAATCTCAGCCATCGAAAATGCTTTGGGAAAGGTTAGGGATTGCCAACATGGACTTATACAACTGGGGGGTTGGTAGTAGGGTGGATGAAATGATTTTGGCTAGGGTGTCGAGTGGTTTTGCAGGGAAGAAGTATGGGAGGACACCCAAGTTGTAACTGGGTTTTGTGAGGCGGGAAAAAGGGCTTTTAGGGAAGTAGGCAGCTTTGGTCCCCTCAAGTTGTATAACTTGAATGCAATCTTTTCCTTCTTTGCAATTTTGACCCTTGTCTTGTTATATTAGTAATACAACTTGAGGTTTTGGCAGTTTTAGTCCCTCAAGTTGTATTTTCTTTACTTGGATTACCTTTGACTTTGTCCTTTCCATTTCGTGCTTGGATTTGTTTGTTTTTGGCTTTCCTTTTTGTCCTTTTCTTGGTTATCCGTTCCTGCACAATACAAATGCAAACATACAAATACAATGTATTTTTGGTATGTTTTTAGTCATTTAAGTCCGTTTTAAAATGGAAAATGGTATGTGTAATTAGACACATACCAGTCATCCCCATTTTTAACCTCTCGACAAAATCTAAAGTAATGGGGGATCGGGTCAACAAAAGGGACTTAAACAAGCGCTTCGTGGGTGGCAACCCATGCTTATCCATTTTATCTTCTTTCTTCTTTCTAATAAGTGTTGTTGTGATGAGGCTCGCCTCTTCTATTATCTCATGTTTTGTGTTTTGTGGTTTATTGTCCAGGATTGCCCGGATTGTGATGACTCTCGTGCTCGCGGTTTTGTCCTTCGATCACAAGAGCTTCAAATCCTCAGCTTCATTTGGGAAATCCAATATCCTAATCTAATCGACTAACGTTTATCTTTAAGCATACTTAATAAATGGCTTAGGATTTACGTAGAGACCCTTCTTAAAACATTGAGGACAATGTTTAGTCTTAGTATGGGGGGATCTTCGATTTGATTGTGCCTGCAGCCGTTGTTTTCACGTAATCCCGTTTTTACCACCAAAATTTCAAAAAAAATGAAAAAATTTAAAATTTTTCAAAAATAAAATAAGTGTTTTGTCACAATTTTGACTTTCCTGCTGGGTAGAATAAGAATAAATTTTGACTCGATCGAGCGTGTTGAGCTCTAGCTTGTTCCTTAACTTTCAGGCTAAGCGTTCGCGAAACTCGCGAAGAACAAAAAATGATAGAGTTAAGTATGAGTTGGATGCTAAACAAGGATTAGTTGGAAATCTTAAGAGCTCATGTATGTAATTTGTGGCTTTTTCTCCCATAAGCTTCTAACCGGATTAATATACGTGCTATTTTTGGAGATTAAACTTAAATCAACAATTTTTATGTAGTTAATAGCAAAAATTTTAGTCTTAGTTCAATCTTATACTTAAATTTTTCAAAAAGAAGTCTTCTCTATCTCGTAAAAAAATGATAATATGTTGAAAAATGAAAAAATATAATAAATATAAACTGTGGGCTGATAAAAGTTTGTTGTATCTTGCCGGCTCACAACCGATGTTACAGCCTTCTAAAGAAAGCCCATAGTAAGAATAATAATCCGAGACTGATAAAAGTTTGCTGCATCTTGCCGGCTCACAACCGATGTTGCAGCCTTCTAAAAGGTCGAGGGTTACAATTGCATCAATGTTTAATAGTAAGTGTGAATTAATAAATAGATCTCTTTTTGTTAAATTTAAATATGCTTTTGAACTTTGACTATTCTATTTTAAGCTATGTGTATACGGGAAACCTAAGAGTTTTTGAAACCAAAGGTCCGTGAGTCCCGATACTAGTCTCTGTGGGGTGTCAAAAGCCTGGTCACTTAGCCGCAAGGTTGGGATGTGCCGAGACGAAAGTCGCTACATGGGATGATCTCGCCTTCAAACTCATTATTCTCGGGTGGAACGTGAAACATAGAATTTTGCAAAACGTTGATCCATGGTTGAAATTCAAAATAGCACATACACCTAAGATATAATAATTGTCGGGAGTGAAAAGTTCACAAGTTGCAAATATGAGTAGTGTTAGCATCTTAACTAATATTTAACTGTGATTTCGTTTTAAGCTTGGTTTGGAGCAAGTGAAAAGTCGGGGACGATGAATTTATCCTTTTTGGGGCATTCTCGGATCGAAATGCATCTTGTTCTATGATCCCTAAAAGTTATAAAATAACGAAAGTCAAATGTTCTAGTTAGTTGCTTAATATGAAAAATACAAAAAATGAGAAAAATGAAAAGAACAAAAATATGTGTGAGAATAAGTAGATACATTTAAAAATGGTAAAAACGGGGCTTCTCGAAGCTTTTGATTCTTTATTTCCCCTCAATGAACACTTAAGCTACTTTTCGAGGTTATTAGTCGAGGGTGATTGAGATTCTTAGTTTTCTTAAGTGTTTACTTATGGCATTGCGTAAGGACACGGCAATATCTTATTATGGGGGATTTTGGTATGTGTTTAATTACACATACCTTTGACCACTAAAACCGTACTTAAATGACTAAAAACGTACCAAAAATACATTGTATTTGTATATTTTGCATTTGTATTATGCAGGTAACGGATATCCAAGAAAAGGACAAAATCGAAGCCAAAACGACAAAACCGAACACGAGAACGGAAAGAGCGTAAAGAGAAGTCAAAATCAGAGCCAAAAGTCAAAAAGTCAAAGTCAAACCCGACAAAAGTCAAAGTCAAAGACATAGCCGAAACCGAAGAAAAAGTTAATGGGCCAACCCGTACCCATTTAATGGGTCGGGACAGCCCATTAAGCTTTTATATAAAAGTCTTATAAGCCTTAAACATTTAAAAACCCAAAACCCTTTATAACCAGGCCCAACAAACCGGCCCAACCCTTTAAAGCACTTAACTGCTGTTAACCCATTCAACCCTTAACCCCAACACCGTTAGTCCAAAGGACTGTGGGTGTAACTCAACTGTATAACCTCGAGGGCCAGTTCTGCCAACTCCATAAACTCTAATACACCCCAAGGACCTTCATTGCAATTACACTATACAACTTCAAGGACCAAGGTTGCCAATACCACAAACCTTTCACCCCTGATATACCCTGTACATCTCTTCCATATTTCCCGCCATACCCTGAACCCCACCACTGTTCATTTTCGTCTTCCTTCACCCCACAACAAAACATCACTATCCCACTTTTCCCCCTTTACTACAATCCAATGCCACTTTAGCAATCCCAAACCACCCCATTGGCTATACGAATCAAGGGACAAGATTGAAGAACTTGGGCACTACTCGTTTTAGAGGGTCAAGATTGATGCTTTAAGCTCTCTCACTCAAAAAACACAACAAGCACACGATGCTGCTTATATAAAGAATGAAGAGGACAGAAGGAAAACTTATCTAGGAGTAGCTTTAGTGTAATTTTTTTACTTGTAATGTTTTAACTATATGTTTTTAAGCTTTTAAATTTCTGTCTTTACATTTAAAAGCCTTATAAT
>BQNB010120326.1:3343-20655 GCA_026074375.1 Tanacetum coccineum
AAGAAAACTCTGAGGAAAAACAAACAAGAAACTTACAAGCTTTAGGCTAGCGGCTCAAGTGAGGGAACTGATTTTGAATCAAAGGTTCCTGATGAGCAAACCGGCAAGACTAAAGACATAAGTGAAAGAACTGGTGTGAAACTAGGGGTTCCCTGTGTCTAAAGAAGACTCTTCTGACAGTGATGATGATTCTTGGGGTAACAGTAAAGATGAAAATGATGATTTCAATGACGAAGATGATGATGGTGGTAATGATGATGACAGTGGTAATGATGATGATGGTGGTAATGATGCACAAGATAGTAAACAGACTGGTTCAGATGATGACGAGAATCCTTCTTTCACTCTGAAAAACTATGAAGAAGAAGAAGAACAAGATGAGGAGTACGTGCATACTCCAGAGAAGGACAAATCTGAAGATGAAGAAAATATGTATGAAGAAGAAGACGATGATGTCGCAAAGGAGTTGTATGGAGATTTGAACATGGACACAGAGATACCAACATGACTAACGCTAAACAATGTAAAGAAGATTAACAAAATGCTTCTCACGAGTCAGGGTTTGAGCAAGAAGAAGATGATGGTCATGTAATGCTTACGACTGTCCATGATAAGACTGAAGGTGCCATGCAAAGTGCTTATGTCTCATCCAATTTTACAAGCAAGCTACTAAACCTTGATAACACCGATCCAGATGTCAATGAGATTGCTTCCCTAATGAACACCTCAACCGTTCCTCCTCCACCTCCTCCCGTCAATCCTTCTTCACATCTTACAACAATTCCACAACAACAAACACCAAATTCCACAACAACAACAACTAATCTAACAATGACTTTGCTAGAAATTCCTAACTTTGCGTCCTTATTCCAGTTTGATCAAAAGGTGTCCGCCTTGGAAACTAAAATGTCTGAGTTCAACCAAACAAATCAATTTGCTAAAGTTGTCTCCTCAATTCCGGGCATTGTTGATCAGTACCTTGCTTCCAAGATGAAAGAAGCAGTGGATGTGACTATTTGGGTACAATCAAACAAGCTCAAAGAAGAAGCTAAAGCTGAGAATCAAGAATTATTTAATCAAGTAGACTCAACCATGAAGGCAATAATCAAGGAGCATGTGAAAGCTCAAGTCTCCAAGATCATGCCACAGATTGAGAAGTACCTAACAGAATCTCTGGGAGCTAAAGTATTGGTTAGATCAACCAATCAACCTCAGACGTCTTACGCAGCAACAGCTTCATTTTCAGAATTCGAATTGAAAAAGATTCTCATTGACAAAATTGAGACTAATAAATCCATAAACAAATCACACGTTTAAAAGAATCTCTACAATGAATTGGTCGAAGCGTACAACTCAGACAAGGACATCATTACCTCATATGGTGATGTTGTTACATTGAAAAGAGGACGAGATGATCAAGACAAGGATGAATACCCCTACGCTGGATCAGACCGAGGGACAAAAAGAATAAAGTCAAGCAAGGATGCTGAACCATCAAAAGGCTCAAAGTCAAAGGAATCAAAGTCATCTAGCTCTTCCAAAGGCACCCAATCTCAGCCTAAATCTTCGGGTAAGACTAAACACGTAGAGGAACCAGAATTTGAAGTTGCAGACACAGAGATGCAACATGATTAAGGGAATGAGTCTGGTCATATAGATGATCAACCTGATAATGAGGTTGCTCCTAAGCATGATTGGTTCCAGAAACCTGACAAGCCTCCAACTCCTTATCGTTCTTGGAATAAATCAAAATCTGTTGACTTTAGACAGCCTCATAAATGAATCAGAACCATTGCCAAAGCAAGACAACCTCCTCGCACGTTCGACGAGCTTATGGGCACTCCTATTGACTTCTCAGCTTGTGTCATGAACCGTCTTAAGATTGATAATCTGACTCAAGATATTTTAGTAGGGCTTGCTTTCAACTTGCTCAAAGGTTCATGCAAAAGCTTTGCCGAAATTAAATATCATTTCAAAGAATGTTACAAAGTTGTCAATGATCGAATTGATTGGCACAATCTAGAAGGGCGTGAACATCCATTTAATCTTAACAAGCCACTATCATTAATTAAAGATCGAGGACGTCAAGTAGTTCCTGCTGACTACTTCATTAACAACGATCTCGAGTATCTGAAAGGTAGAAGTTCAAGTAGCAAATACGTGACTTCTACAACAAACAAGACCAAGCTGCTAAGTCGACTAATATTGAAGGATGGAAGATATGGTAACAAAACATTATGGAGTCAGTTGAAAATTAGCATACAACAAATATGTTGTCTGGGGAACGTATCACTGGGTTTCGAAATGACAAAGATTCTATGCATATGCATGCCACTGGAAATCTCTACATGATGTCTACTCCAAAAGAAGAATTATTGCGGTAACCAGTGTTAAAGTTATGAGGTGGTATGACTATGGGTATTTGGAAGAGATTGTAGTTCGAAGAGATGATAATGTGCTCTACAATTTCAAGGAAGGCGACTTCCTAAGACTTAATCTGCGTAATATTAAAGATATGCTACTTTTCTTAGTCTAGAAGAAACTTTCCAATCTTGATGTGGATGATCGGTACGACTTAGGGGTGGCATTGAGAATGTTTACCAGACGTATTGTCATTCTTCACCGTGTCGAAGACCTTCAGTTAGGAGTTGAAAGTTATTAGAAGAAACTTAATATCACCAGACCAGAGACAACCAGATCTAACATCTCCAAACTAACCCCATACACTGCATACAAAAACCCTCAAGGAATCATTTATCAAGACAAGTACAAAAGAAACAGGTTGATGCGCTCGGCATGTATATATACAAAATTCTGCGGATTGGGACTCACTCATCTGTCAGAGTGTGCTTAATGATATTGCTTCCAACTTGGAGATGGATTACTTGCCAAAAAGATATTGGAGTAACATGGAAATGAAAAGGTCCCGCATCATGGTCAAGGCGATTGATAAGATGCTCTTTGAAAGGAGGTTGATGCGTAATTTGGAGAAGTTTGTTGGTGGACGTGACTACGGGAATGATCTAAGTCTGCTTGAACGGACAATATGACCATGTCATATCTTGCCCTTCCATATTTTAGGTCATTTTTCTGTAATTTAATAATCATGTGAATATGTATATATAAGTAGTGTTGACTAGTATTAGGCATATATAGTGTTTGAGTACGAATTTTCAAGAATTTCTTAGTAAATTCAAAATCTTTCAAATTATCGTACTCAAACCCTCATAATTTAAGGGGGAGCATAAAAAATGTTCCTATTGCGGCTTGTTAATAATTAGACATAAAGAGATTTAATATATTTGATAAAGGGAGAAAATGTGATTAAAATATATGGCTAATAATGTGATTTTAATATCTCAAGTGTACGCTATCCCATATATGTGCTAAACTCTTTCGATTAATCGTTGCACGTATGAAGGGGAAGCAAATGGTTACGTGATTGGCTAAAATGTGGAAATACCAAAGATCGACCATTTAAATTACTGCATTGAACTTATAAGGTGGTTAAGCTTAGGTATTCATTCCCATGATCCAGCCAGAACCGGAGGGATCTACCCAGGGATATTCCACTAGATAGTGTAGTAGTCCTTAGGTATGAAAAAAGGAGTAAAAGTGATAATAAGGGAAGAGTACAGACTGAGATGGAGCTATTACTGGAATAAACCCAACAAGGTAATAGTCATGAAGTTTCGGTAAGAACTGAAGGGGTTGAAGAATGAAAAAGAAATGTAAGGATAAAGGGTGTAAAGAAAGAATCCCTTCATACACTTAGGCTGAAATCGGGTCAATACATAAACTGTCAGAAATACTAAAGTGTTGTCTGACATTGAAGATAGTCATGGACCCAGTGACGCTATGCACAACCCTCCCTAGCCACTCAAGGTCTCTCAACAGACTCTTGTTTCATTTCTTACGGAGATTACACACATTTCTATCGACTTTCTCACTCCGAGTTAGTTGGTATTGAAAAGGTGGCAGTCTGCTCCAGCCTCCGATTACTAAAACCAAAAGGCACTATTGAGTCTAGACCCAAGAGATCATCAATTTAATCTCATTAGGACACTGTTCAAAGATATTTGTTGCTCACACATTGTGAAAACAAGTAATAACTCAAGAATCCTACACATTATCCTTGTGATTTTACCAGAACATCAGAGTGATACTTAAGTATTCACAATGACGATGGAAATCCTGCTTGAGCCAACATCAAACAAGCTCTTGGTAGGTGACTTGTGCGATTCTATATGAATCAAGCTTGTGACAACTGGAAAGAAACAATGGTGCGATTCTATATGAATCAAACTTGTTCCAGTATATGAATTGACGATTAATAAAGTTTGAAATGCTTAAAACTCTCGATGTGTCACAAAAACACTTTAGCAAGTGACACGTCGATTGATTTTTCTCAAATCAATTTTTATCTTAATCGGTGAGATGGTAACTCACTGGTTCACTCATACCATGTTGTCTGCTTTGAGACGCTCCGGTAATAAGAACGGCTAGTATAGCTACGAAACCCTGTCAAGAAGATTCTTCATAATTCTATCTGATCACAGGCAGTATTTATACTGATCAACAGGGAACCGTGGTTATTGCAACCGTATTCGACGAAGTGACAAAGGCCATATCTGTTGATTATCACTAACCTAAACCTGCAGGTATTCCTGATGGTAGCTGTAGCTAGACGAGGACGAGTCAGATTCATAGCCACATGCTCATACTCATTCGACTTTTATAAAGACATTATGAAAGCTCAAGTACATGCTTCAAGACTTCCGCTACTCTGATACCGTACGTCTTTCTTGAAGCGACGAAGTGTTAAAGTTAAAGAACTTCAAGAAAGATGTATCATTAAAGCTTACAAGTTTACAAATCAAGAAAAGTATGAGCATGTTGGTCCGAAGGTCTTAAGTATATAGGATGGCAAAAGATCACAAGTCGATGATTTGAGATTATGCTTGGTTTGTCACACCCCGCAATTTTCGATATTTTAAATTACTATTTTACCCTTTGACTTTTTGGTTCCGACTTGACTTTTGACTTTCTGACCTTTTACGGTCACATAAAAACGATTACCGCGTAGCCGGTAAAATTTTTGAAACGTTTTTAAATAATAAATCATAATTTCGATTATTATCGCTCATTTGCAAATTTATTTTTCTAACTTATTTAACTTGAAAACGAGAAGATATATTTTATTCCTGAATTGATTATCAAAAACGACCCGCTAAATTACGTTTTCGTTATTCGGACTCTAAAGCAATTTGATGTAAAACGACATTCCGAACAACCTAAGTATTTATACCCCTCTCCATGCCTTGGAGATGGTTGGTGGTTCACTTTTCTTAATCTAATTTTTGTTCATTTTTCTTTCTCTCTCAAATAGTGTTCATCCCTCCTTTCTCTCTCTAGTTCTTCATTCTTTTGTGTGTAAGATTAGATAATCAATATTCTACAATTGGTATCAAGAGCCATGGGGTGATATAGTTTGGTGTTGTGTGCGTTTGTTTACTTGGTTTTGTGCGTGCGTTTTTGGTTCGAACCATATACAAAAGATTTCATCTTTTGTGTGTTCTAATACCATAAAGTTCAGCACTTTCTTGTTTATCTATCATAGTATGAGCTTGGTTTAAAAGCATAACTTTCAAGACATCACAAATCTTAATTTTTTTGTATTTTTAGTTCAAACTAGTTTTTGAGTCCAAAATCTTGATCTGGAAATTTTTTTAGTGTTAAAATCATAAAGTTTGTGTTTTTAAGGTTTTCATAGTCTTAGTATAGCAAGAACTACAAGTGATTTCAAGTAAAAACGTCAAAAATTGTGTTTTTAAGTGATTTGAAGTGTTTAAAGACGGCTTTTTATACACACTGTTTGAATCCATCAATTTATACAAGTTGAATCCAGCAATTTATACGTGTTGAATCCAGCGATTTATACGTTTCTTTGAATCCAGCGATTTATACGTGTGAATTTCGGCGATTTATACATTGAGTATTCCAGCGATTTATACGTATTTGAATTCAGCGATTTATACGTTGTGCATTCGGCGATTTATACATGAGTCATTCCAGCGATTTATACGTGTGGCATTCCAACGATTTATACGTGTCAATTCCAGCGATTTATACGTGTCAATTCCAGCGATTTATACGTGTTAATTCCAGCGATTTATACGTGATAATATCCAGCGATTTATACCAAAGTTATATCCAGTGATTTATACCTGAAATAAAATCCAGCGGTTTATACCTCACTATATCTGGCGATTTATACCTGTTTTCAAACAGCGATTTATACGTCCTTCTTAGGGTGATTTATACTCGTACCTTGGGAGATTTATATAGCCTTGGAGATTTATACGGTTTTTCTGTGATCTGTAAAATCCCGCGAAGTACTTTCTCGGTTTTATCAAGAATAGTAAAATCCCGTGTAATCTTAAGACTCATTCACTTAATACAAACATCAATTTATCACAACAACCTCTATTTGCAGTCCATAGTTA
The DNA here is from genome assembly GCA_026074375.1 of Tanacetum coccineum. NCBI lineage: Eukaryota > Viridiplantae > Streptophyta > Magnoliopsida > Asterales > Asteraceae > Tanacetum > Tanacetum coccineum. The sequence continues at coordinate 9,850 of BQNB010120326.1, forward strand.
ACAAAATATTGAGATAATTATAAGATCACAATTTTATTAACATTAAAAAAAATTAAATTAGGTTTTGGCATGTTATACCTACTGGTGGACAATTGTTTGAAGTGAGGAATGGATCTGAAGCATTTGGTGTTGATGAGCAACGCAGAACATGTACTTGTAGATTATGGCAACTTTCAGGTTTGCCATGTCCTCATGCTATAGCTGTTATTTTCAAATTAAATAGGAGGGCAGAGGAGTATGTTCCAACATGTTTTAGGAGACAAAGTTTTCATGCTTCATACCATTAGTACTTGACACCAGTAGGTGGGATGACCTTTTGGCTAGATTGTAGTGCTATGTCAAGAGTATTTCCACCAAAACCCAAAAAAAATGCCCGGTAGGCCTAGAAAGAAAAGAATTAGGGCTGCCCATGAAAACAAAAGCACAACCAGGGTATCTAGGACTGGCATTACTATGACATGCTCAAATTGTTTCCAAAAAGGTCACAATAGAAATGGTTGTAAAAATCCAACTGTTGTAAAACCACCCAAACCACCATGTAAGAAAGGCCGACCAAGAAAGGAACAAGTAGGGGTTAGTTCACTTTTTGATGAACCACAGAATGCACCGGTTGTAGATGAACAAGTGGTAGATGAACGACAGAATGCACCAGTTGTAGATGAACAAGTGGTAGATGAACCACAGAATGCACGAGTCATAGATGAACATTCTAGTCAGTTTGAAGTTAGCGGGTCTAGTGATGGTAGAAGTAACATACACAAGGCCAGTAAAAGGATTAATAGTAAATCTAATAGAGGGGGATTTGGAAAGAGATGCAAGTTGGCACCAGGTCTTAGGTTTTCCAGATTGGGTAGCTGGTTTGGTTTGGGACAAGGTCAATTGGAGTCTGATCCAAGCGAAGCTTCAGAGAATGCACAAACAACTCAAAGCAGCCAAACAACAAAAGACCAAGGATTTCCAGAGCAAGAACAACAAGCTGCACCAAGACCAAGAGCAAGGCTCAACTTTATCATACCAAGACCAAGGAGCGAAAGAATTAAAAAAAGAAAAATGGCCAAGAATGTGTCTGGAATAGGTTCATCAAGTTCCAATGCTCATGAATTGAAGTAATTGTCCAATGAATACTATGTTATGTATGTAACTATTAAAAACCATTTATGCACTTCTTTTGTATCTAAGTGTTGTAAAACTACTTTGTTATGCGCGTATGTCATGTAAGGATATCGTACTTATAAGTGTGACTATTGTGCCTAATTTTCAAACATGTTAAGGCATAATGACTTATGAAATGGCATCCTTTATATATTTACATTGTCTCATGTTTGATTCAGAATTTTCATAGATTAAGATTATTGATGTTATACATATTACATGAAAAAGTTTTGACACTTTGGTCTGGTATTAATTGTGTGAACATTTTGGTACATCTTCTGCTCTTTCTGTGGGATTTTTAGTGCTTAAACATATATAACAGGTTATTTGGTATTCACTTTATGCTAACTGTGTTGCTACTGGTGTGCTGCAAACATTATCTGTGTTGAATTTTATTGATCCTGCTGTGCATCATAATTTGTGAAAGATCAAAGAGCTTGTTGCTGCAAAAAAATTTATGGGGATTGTTTGGGTCATATCATACAGTTTCACATATAAGTGCACACTAGATACGAAATTCGGTTTATATATACAGATTATTATGATATACTGATATAAGTTTTGTGAGTAGCGTTGAACCATAACTACTATATTTATTAACCATTGCCTTGTGAATGGGTCACTTTAGAGGGTGTTTGGATTAGCTTATTCTTCGGGCTTATGAGCTTATTTGAAGTTGGAAAACCTCATAAGAAGTTATTTTTTTCGAGGGCTTACTTATAATCCATAAGAGATTTGGGTATACAAGCAACTATTTTTGTAAGAAAAAAAAATAATTCATGTGGAAATAAGCTGCTCCACGTAAGACCAGCTGGTCAAACAGGTAACACGGTACATAGAAAAGTCAAAATTTGCAAAGTTTGTCATTTAATAGCAAAAAAAAGTTGAGTACATAGAATAACAAAAAATGACAAGTTGGATACATTTTCAAGTTATTAGCCCTAAGTAAAATGAAACTTTGATATATACAAACCCTAACTGTTCAGGTTTTATTTGTTTGTCAAATAGTAACTGGTTTCATTTTGATAAGTCCATACCCGGGCCTGTTGAATATATAAACAGCAGGTTTTGCTTACTTGATCGGAGGTAAAAATAAAAATATAAAAAAAATAGTAAAAGGGTGTGAGTGTAAACATGTATCATCATTTACCAAGAGAGATCACTCATGGGGTTCAAGGATTAATCAAGGGTTAAAACTTAAAAGCTTCTCGGGGTGGTTGCTGACGAAAGGGTTAAGATCTTATCGATAGATTCATAACACACCAGAAGGTCCAAGATTGCATCTGGAGGGTCATATATTAAGTACTTTGACATTGCTTTAACAAGGCTTGTGGCTAAAGTGCAAATAAATAACCTTTTATGAAAAACCAAGTGGCAAAAAGTGTGAAAAACCAAGATTTAAAACAAAATATCCACTTGCTAAAAAAACAAAATATCCACTTCTTTACCAGGTTAGAGCATTCATACAGGGTCGGTCCTGAGATTTCAGATGTTTTGGGCGAGCCAAGTGAAATATGCCCCTTATAAACTAAAACACATCTTTTAGAGGTTTGGAACTGATCAAGCCATGCGGCTCACCCCAACGCCGATTTTTATTCATTAAATAAACCATTACAATATGAGAAGATAAACTCCAATAACAAGTTAGACAACATTGATCACCTAAAACGATGTCTTCGTGTGTTTCTTGAAGCAAAAAACATCAATTATTTTATCATAGTTGACATTTGCTAGAAAACTACTTTCAATACATCAATTATCTTGTCAAAACTATTTTAAAGAAATTTTAAAGTATTACTAAAATATTTCTAATCATTTATTTCTTCGTTTGCTAATTGACTTCTATATCTAGCAGTTTTAAATAAATTACAACAAAAACAAAATACTTTATCAAGCTCTTTTGAGTAAATCAACCATTTTTTTACCAAAAGAATCCCCATTATGTAACTTACGTACATAATGTTCCAAGAAAAGTGTCTACTAGATTTATCTTTTGAATAATTTATATTAGTTTCTCTAACAACCCATTTGCTTACAAACTCTTTAATAATTGAATCTAAACCATCTCAAACTTTTACTTCAAAAATATTTTGATTAACTACCTCAACATAACAATCTTGGCGACTTTTGTTATTTTCATTATTAGATTTTTTATTATCTTCACTAACACTAACCTCATTAGTTTCTAGATTTTCATTATCATCATTACCGTTAACCTTGCCATTTTCTAGTTTTTTTTATTATTTATAGGATTTTCATATCTATATTAACGTTAACATCGTCATTATTTTTTTCAACACTATTATTATTTTTTCGTTCTAACTACGAACTCATCCATAGAACCGTGATCACGTCTCTCTAATTCTTGTTGATTTTTTTCCTATTTTGGGCACCTAACGGTTGTGAACGATGAAACATGACAAATTAGAGGGTAGATTATCTAATATTCTACAAAAGGAAAAATAATAAAGGGTTATGTAGAATATTGATTATCTAATCTAACACACAAAAGAATGAAGAACTAAAGAGAGAAATGAGGGATGAACACTTCTTGAGAGAGAAAGGAAAATGAACAAAAAATAGATTAAGAAAAATGAATCACCAACCCTCTCCAAGGCATGGAGAGGGGTATAAATACTTAGTCTATGGCCGACCATGGTATTCCTGATGGGCTTACCATGGTCCTAACTACCTTACTTAAGTTCTAACTATACTACGAGCCCGTCATACAATAATTATGGAAGTGACTAATACTTTCATATTCCTAACAATCTCTCCCTAAGGGAGGTCACTCCATGTTACAAAAAGTTAATCCTAGCATACTATGCTTGTCTTTCGTCTTGAGCTCGTAGTCTTTAAACTTCAATCATGAACTTGTGATATGTTGTAGTGATCTTTGACTTTAGGCTTTGGCTTGATAACATGAACTTGACTTGAATGTGTTCTTTAGCTTCTTGAGATCGTCAAACAAATCATCTACTTGTGATCTTTTGCCATCTTGTATACTTGAGACCTTCGGACCAACATGCTCATACTTTTCTTGATTTGTAAACTTGAAAACTTTAATGATACATCTTTCTTGAAGTTCTTTAACTTTAACACTTCGTCGCTTCAAGAAGGACGTACGGTATCAGAGTAGCGGAAGTCTTGAAACATGTACTTGAGCTTTCATAATGTCTTTATAAATGTTTGATGAGTATGAGCATGTGGCTATGAATCTGACTCGTCCTCGTCTAGCTACAGCTACGATCGGGAATACCTGCAGGTTTAGGTTAGTGATAATCAACAGATATGGGCGAGAGTGTCTTTGTTACTTCGTCGAATATGGTTGAAATAACCATGGTTCCCCGTTGATCAGTATAAATACTGCCTGTGATCAGATAGAATTTTGAAGAATCTTCTTGACAAGGCTTCGCAGCTGTACTAGCCGTTCTCATTACCGGAGCATCTCAAAGCAGACAACACGGTATGAGTGAGCCAGTGAGTTACTATCTCACCGATTGAAATAAAAATTGATTTGAGAAAAATCAATCGATGTGTCACTTGCTAATTCATATACTGGAACAAGTTTGATTCATATAGAATCGCCCCATCGTTTCTTTCCAGTTGTCACAAGCTTGATTCATATAGAATTGTACAAGTCACCTACCAAGAGCTTGTTTGATGTTGGCTCAAGCAGGATTTCCATCGTCATTGTGAATACTTAAGTATCACTCTGATGTTCTGGCAAAATCACAAGGATAATGCGTAGGACTCTTGAGTTATTACTTGTTTTCACAGTGTGTGAGCAACAAATATCTTTGAACAATGTCCTAATGAGATTAATTGATGATCTCTTGGCTCTAGACTCAATAGTCCGTTTTGGTTTTAGTAATCGAAGGCTGGAGCAGACTGCCACCTTTTCATTACCAACTGGCTTGGAGTGAGAAAGTCGATAGAAATGCATGTAATCTCTGTGAGAAATGAAACAAGAGTCTGTTGAGAGAGCTTGATTGGCTGGAAGGGTTGTGCATTGCATCACTGGGTCCATGATGTTAGTCTTCAATGTCAGCAATCATCTTTGTAATTTTTGATAGCAGATGTATTGACCCAATTTCTGCCTAAGTGTATAGAGGGCTTATTTCTTTTCACCCTTTATCTTTACAATTCTTTTTCATTCTTTAACCCCTTCAGTGCTTACCGAGACTTCATGACTAGTACCTTGTTGGGTTTGTTCCAGTACTAGCTCCATCTCAGTCGGCACTCTTCCCTTATTCTCACTTTTACTCTATTTTTCATACCTAAGGACTACTACACTATCTAGTGGAATATCCCTGGGTAGATCCCTCCAGTTCTGGCTGGATCATGGGAATGAATACCTAAGCTTAACTACCTTATAACTCCAATACAGTAATTTAAATGGTCGGTCTTTGGTATTTCCACATTTCAGCCAATCACGTAACCATTTGCTCCCCTTTATATGTGCATCGATTAATCGAAAAAGTTTAGCACATATATGGGATAGCGTACACTTGAGATCTTAAAATCACATTATTAGCCATATATTTTAATCACATTTTCTCCCTTTATCAAAAATATTAAATCTCTTGATATTTTGGATATAAATTGATTCAAATATAACTGCTTTCGGGGAAAGAATGTCCAATTATTAACAAGCCGTAATAGGAACATCTTTTATGCTCCCTCTCAAATTATGAGGGTTTGAGTATGATAATTTAAAAGATTTTGAATTTACTAAGAAATTCTTGAAAATTCATACTCAAACACTATATATGCCTAATACTAGTCTACACTACTTATATATACATATTCACATGATTATTAAATTACAGAAAAATGACCTGAAATATGAAAGGGCAAGATATGACATGGTTATATTGTCCGTTCAAGCAGACTGAGATCATTCTCGTAGTCACGTCCACCAACAAACTTCTCCAAATTAAGCATCAACCTCCTTTCAAAAAGCAGCTTATCAATCGCCTTGACCATGATGCGGGACCTTTTCATTTCCAAGTTACTCCAATGTCTTTTTGCCAGGTAATCCATCTCCAAGTTGGAAGCAATATCATGAAGCACGCTTCTGACAGATGAGAGCATCCCGTTGCAAAATTTGTATAGTTTATCTGAGCGCATTAACCTGTTTCTTTTGTACTTGTCTTGATAAATGATTCCTTAAGGGTTTTTGTATGCAGTGTGTGGGGTTAGTTTAGAGATGTTAGATCTGGTTGTCTCTGGTCTGGTGATATTAAGTTTCTTATGATAGCTTTCAGTTCCTAGCTGAAGGTCTTCAACACGGTGAAGAATGACAATACATCTGGTAAACATTCTCAATGCCACACCTAAGTCGTACCGATCATCCACATCAAAATTTGGACAGTTTCTTCTGGACTAAGAGAAGTAACATATCTTCAATATCACACAGATTAAGTCTTGGGAAGTCGCCTTCCTTAAAATTGTAGAGCACATTATCATCTTTTCGAACTACAATCTCTTTTAAATACCCATAGTCATACCACCTCATAACTTTAACACTGGTTACCGTAATAATTCTTCTTTTGGAGTAGACATCATGTGGAGATTTCCAGTGGCATGCATATGCATAGTGATGAGGTGTCATTTTATACACTTTTTCGGGGTCGTTTAACCCCCAATATCGTGTGTTTATGCCCAAAATAGGTACTTAATCGTTCTTTTTCAGGTATTTCTTATTTGGATGACATTTGGATGAATTACGCGTAATTTAGGCTCATTTGGAGAAAAAATGGACAAGATTACAAACCAACACCAAGACTCTTGAAGATTTGTGCTCACAGAGCCTGGAGACGGCGTCACATCTCATACACGACGCCGTCACACTTCATCTAGTGACGGCATCACATATCTCACGACGACGTCAGCCCGCACCGACTCAAAACGCAGATCTAGAAGATTCATTTTACGATGGCATCACGGCTAAAACGCGACATTGTCGCGTTGATTTTCTTATATATACAAACCCGAATTTAGGGTTTTAAGGGTGTAACTTTAGAATAAAAAGAGGGTACGAACCCTAGTTCGTTTAGCAGCTGTAGGAGACGATTTTAGGGCCTAAAAGCCCAATTGTAACTCTTCCAATTCATGTTTTAAGGTTTACATAATCATTCAATATGTCTATGTGTTGTTGGATTTATTGTTCTTGCTTTATTCTTAACATGCTCGGCTAAACCTATCATTGTATTTATTTATGATTGTATGAAACCTAGAATGTAGATCTTAGTGATGTTGCCTCTTGTGATGGATGTGTACGTTAGGTCTTAGAAAACCAGCTTTTGTCTGTATCGTTGTTTATATAGGGAAACGTGATTGTGTAGAAAGGATACCATCGGGTAACAGTCTTCATACTACCTTGCCCCCTAATATGGTTGATCCACTTTTAATGTATTTTACATGCACTTAGTAAACTCCTAGGGGCCGTGTAATAGTCTTCATACTACCTTGCATGTGTGTTGCTCTAGCGGCATACTAAGTAGACGGCGGGTTCGTGTAATTCGTTCATGCTTTAGGAAATAGTTACACAGATCATCACAAGTGTGACAAGGCAACAACATTAGGAGAAGCAATCTAGGGAGTAATACATGATTAAATAGACACAATCTTTTATCTTATTGTTATCACCATTAGTTTAGATTATTATTTAGTTTAAATAGCTAAAACCAAACCACTCTCTCCAATATATGATTTTACCTGCTTTCATAAAATACAAAAATACAAAAAGAATCTTCCTTCAACCCTTAGAATTATGTTAGACCGTGATCAAGCCTTCCCAACCTATTCCTTGAGTGAACGATAAACAACCCCGAGTCTTGCCCATACTACACTACAATGATTAGGTGCACTGCCTAGGGAGTTGTAAAACTTCTCGTGTAGAAGTCCTATAACGATCGCACAACAAGTTTTTGGCGCCGCCGCCTGAGGAATAGTTAGGTTTTGATCATATTGTAGCTTAGTTCTACTTGCTTGAATCCTTTCAAGTAAGAATTTAATTCCCACATATTAGCTTTCTTGTAGTCTATTTTTTCTTTGTGTTATTTGTTTCGTAACCCATTCTCGTAAACCACCATGGGAGACGAGAATCCTATCTGTACTCTAGGAGACTACTCCAGACCAAGCCATGAGGGCTATAGGAATACCATAGAGCTCCCCAAAGGGAACAACATGGTACCTCTTCGATCTGACACCATCTGGTTGGTGCAAAACGGATGCTCATTCCACAGACTACGGTCCGAGGATCCAAATCAATACCTCAAGGATTTTCTCAAACTAGTGGACCCACTTGACCTTTACAGTGAAAACAGGGAAAGAACACGCCTGCGTTTATTTCAATTTTCCCTACGCGATCAAGCTATCAATTAGGTTGAACGCCTTCCAGCAGGATCCATCTCCACATGGAAGGATCTTACTACCAGATTCCTTGCTCAATTCTTTCCATCGGGAAGGACCGCAAAACTCCGCAACGATATCCTAATGTTCCAACAACATCATGGAGAATCTCTTTCTGAAGCATGGACTCGTTTCAAGGACTTACTTTGAAAAGTCCCTCACCATGGAATTGATCTTTGGCTCCAAGTGCAAATATTTTACGACCGCATTGATCACACCCTTAAACGGACCGTGGACTACGCCACCGAAGGCCGGCTATGGAATATAAGTGTAGAAAAAGCTTGGGCTACTATTGAGGAGTTAGCTCGATATGAGGATGAGGGGTGGAACGACCTCGTCGCCCCGGGAGAAGGGAGCCTCGACTACGAAAACCCCGACATTGAACAGTTACTAGGGGTCATGGAATGTAAAGTCAATACGCTCATGAAGGACGCAATCTCGTTAATGGGAAAAAGCGAAAGCGTATTCCGATTAGTAACCAACGAGATGTATTGACCACCCTCTGAGCCATCGCATCAAGAAGAATTCGAACACATCATGATGAACTTCATCCTTGACCAAGAAGAAAGGATCCGACAGCTCAAAGATTACATGTAAGCTATTACGGATGAATTTATAAAATCTCCTCGGAAGTCACACAAAGACTCAAGGAGCGTATAAAGGAAAACGAAAATAAACCTAGGAAAATCAAGAAGATCACAAGGTATCCCGACACTGAGGATTTGGAACCCCTTGATGATCATAAATTCTCAGAAATTCTTACGAAGGAGGTACCCTCCGATACACCAAAAATTATCTCACCAAAGTTACTCGGTGTCAAACACATCCGCACAATCTTCACTAGTCCACCTCTTGTAAGGGAAAGTACCTTTGGATTTAAGCCGGGTACAAACACTAATCGAAACATCGAGTCTCGATATGATGCGGAAAATTCGAACTCACAAATTACCCTACAAGTCCTCTCATCATTTGTGGAAAACACACCACCCATGACTTACCCAGGTGAAGTAGAAGAGATTATAAGAATCCCGATCGAGGTAGAACCTTTAGACGAAATACCACTAGAGGATTTAGGCTTGAATACTTGTAATCATGACATTCCTCTTAGTTCTAGGGAAATTCCTAATTTTGATGAACCGAAGCCTCAACCATAACCCTTGCCTAGTTGTCCATCCTTAGATATAAGTCTAGGAGAAGAAAGAGACCCCGAACCACCCATCAAGACACTTAGTCTGAATAGTTTTAAGATGAAGGTAGTAGATTTCTTAACCAGTTATACACCGCCTTCACCTCACTTGGCATCTTTTCACCTTAAGGATACGTACTACGATTATCACCTATGCATTGGCAACCTCAAGAAACATTATGGATTTAAACCAGGTTTATTAGGACATAGTGGATCCCTAGGTGTTGATTTTTCAAAATTGAAGATGATAGATGATGATTGGGAGTTAGAATTTAAAGAAGTTTCTTTTCCAGGAAGAGGACTTAATTTACCCACTAGGCCAAAAGAAGTAGAGAAGGTTAGGATTAAAGAAGCACACCATTTGAAACATATAATTCAACAACCAATTTTTCAGCTTGTGACCACTTCTCACAACAATGGTGTGTACCGTTACTATCACCCGCACTTGAACTCAAGTGTAGGGAAACCCTCCCATTTATCTGTTAAATAAAGGTAGAATCAGGCTTGTGACTCGAACAAAAACAAGCGCTCTTTGGGAGGCAACCCAATTTACTTTTCCCGCATATTAGGAGTGTCATGTGTGTTTTATTCTTCATATTTTGTTTTATTATGTTTGAATTATCTTGTAATCATGCTTTGTATTGTCTTTAACCTCGTCTTAATTTCAATCAAAGGTATTTTGCAAACAATAAGTGTAGGGGAATTTATCCGGCTTTTGAGCCATATTCAAACATGTTTAATGAATTGTTTAGAATTATTTGTGTCAATATCGAGTCATGTGATTAAATTGTTAAATCTCAGGTTTTGTACAGCCAATTACACAGGAACTAACGTATGGAATCAAGTGCAGGAAAATTTTCATCAAAAACAAAAATTTCATTTTCACAGACGGTGGAGACGGTGTCACGATTAACACGCGACGCCGTCGCCACAACACCTGCGACGGGGTCCCAAAAACCTCGATGGCATCAAACGCCCAGGTCCAGAAAACTTAAAAGTTTTTAATTATTTTTGAAAATAAAACTTGCGCAACATTTAATATATGTATC
>BQNB010120327.1:0-20655 GCA_026074375.1 Tanacetum coccineum
GTTAGGGCTACCATATAGGTGAGGTAATCTAGGAAGTGGTGATGATGAAAGTGCGGGTGCAGCTAAACATCGAGCAAGGCGTTCTTCTGCAATGGGTGGTGATAATCAGATGAGTGGTGATGGTGGTGGTGTAGGTAAGGCAAGGAGTCTCTCGACCTCCTCCTAGTATAGGTGCCTCTGGTCGGATAGATATCCTAGCAGTGGTACGATATGCTAGGGGTGATGGTGGTGTAGTACGGGCTCATCAGCCTCTATGTGCATTAGTAATCCTATGATGAAGGAAATAGGGTCAACAACAGGTACACCAGAAGGGTCGGTCGGAGCTAGGTGCTCCTCCTCCTCCTCCTCCTCCTCGAAGGGCTCATCGTCCTAATCTTCAGTGTTATCATCATCATCATTATCATCATCATCCCCTCCATCCGTAGGATAATCAGCATGCTCCTCCTCGGATTCCTCCTCCAGGTCGGAGTCAGCCATATACCCTGGAGACAAGGCAGTAGGTGAATCAACAGGAGGTAATGGCTGCTGATTGATAAAATTTTTAAACCACACCTTTTAATATATATAATATATAATAAAATATAAAATATATAATAAGTATAATTTAAAACACAATCATTATACCGAGAAGTAGTATAGTATGTTCCCGGGTCGTTTATTCCCACAACGAACGGATGGACTGGAGAATCGATACAGTCAGGAAGGATTGTAGTTTAGTTTTGAATGAGAGAAATTATTAGAGAGGTATGGAAAGCCTAAGTTAAACAATAAAACAAACAAAAACGATTGAGTTAAAACCTAAAATTATGAAAATTAAGCTTTAAAATACAGAAGAGCACGAATCCCGAACAAGGGGGTCCAAAAACCTAATCATCTTAAAAAATTAACCCTACAAAGATATTTTTACTTCTAAATTTTTTAGGGGATAATACGAAGAATGAAAAAAAGATAGACTGAATACGGTGGTCGTTTGACCAAAAACGACGTAGTCAAGACAAAATCCGAAACCGGGACCCGTTCTTTAAAAAGCTACTAAAGTTTTACAAAAATTTACCCTTCGAAAGTTTTTTATTCTTTTTACGTAGTATTGACTAAAGGAATAATTTTTCTAAAAGAGAAAATTATTTTTTTGATAATTTTTATATTTTTTATGAATTTTTCAAAAAAACTTTTAACTAAATTAAATTATAAAAAATACTAAACTATTTTTAAAAATTCTGAAAAAATTTCCTAAATTACTTTGCACTACAACTATCCTACGAAAAATAAGAAACCTGAAATTCGGCTTATAAATAAGCCGAAAATAAGCTCAAACGAGCTTATAGCTTAAAGGGCTAAACAAGGGTTAAATACTAAACCACTTGGGACTCTAACGTAGAAGTCCCAAGGGCGCAGCGGTAAGGCTTGGTTATAAAAAAGGGGTGTATTGAGGGTAGAGGCCCGGGTTCGAGTCTTGCTCACCCGGGTTTCCCCTTATCTCCCTTTTTTTTTTACAAAAACTTTTCAAACAAACTTGTTAAGCTCCTTGAGCTTAACAATTTTCATAACTACGACTTTTTGAAAATGCTTATAAATAAGCTGAAAAGAGGGCTTTTTGTTGGGCAGTTTGCTTAAATAAGCTTAAGGCAAAAATGGTCTTTTCTATTTGACTTTTTGGACTAATAAGGTAGAATTTGAACTAATAAGCTGAAAGAAGTTATGTAACCTAACCTAATAAGCACTTATGGACTAAAATCTAGCAACTAAATAAGCTGAAAGACCAAACTAAACAGAAAGCTTGAATGGGGCTTAAAAGCAAATGTGGCTTTTTCTCTTGACTTAATAAGCAATGGAAAAAAGACAAATAAGCTAGCACAGGCAACAATAAAACTAATAAGCAAGAAGAAGCTAAAATCAACCACTAATAAGCACCTAATAAGCTAAAAAAAAGGAATTAAGCTTTTTTCCTACACTATGCTAGAAAAAGTTCAAAAGCCTACTTTGAGCTTAAAAATAAGCTACCTAGGGGCCAAACTAAGGTTTGAAAAGCTAAGGCTTAATAAAGGGGCTTATTGGCTTTCTAGAAAAGCCAAAAGAACTAAGGGCTTAAGGCCAAATAAGCTAGAAAAATTGGCTTGAAAAAGGTGTCTAGCACCAGGGGAAAATGAACTAAAAGGGACTTATATTGACAGCTTAAAATAAGCTGTCAAATAAACTCTAATTGAAAAACTAGCTTAAAACAGATGAAAAGGGGCTTATGAAAAGCTTATATTCAAAATTCCATTTTCTAAAAGCAAATTAAACCTGTTGGTTTTGGAGTTGGAAAAAGGGCTTTTTCTTTTTAAAAAAAAGAGTGACAACAACTACTTGGCAGTTTTTGACTTAGAGAACAAATGACTCAAGACAAGTTTTAAAAACTTGTTTAAACCTCACAAATGACACACTTTGGCACTAAAACTTCATGATTACAAGAGCTTATCCAAATAAGCTCTTGTACATCTTTCAAAAACCAACAGATTTAAAGTACACTTTATAAAACTTGAAAAACAGTTTTTGGACTAAACAACTTTGGAAAAACAGACTCAAAAAGGCATAATACTTTAAGCCAAAGTTAGCCTTATTACCCAACCCATCACCTTCCTGTTTTGACCCATTTTGGGCTTGTCCCAAACACCCCTTTATATTCTAAAAACGAATTTTAAAACTAATAAGAGCTGAATTAAGCTTAAACTTTTGAAGGAAGACAGTATTAAATACTCATAATAGCAACTAGAAGTAAAAACAAGAGAAATAAGCACTTAAATAAAGAACTTATAAGCTAACAGTACAAATACATTATCTAGACAGTTTTTAGGCAAATGACAATGTAATGATACAAGAGCAACTAAAAGGCATTTTTAAGCTTAAATAAACACATAGTTAAGCACATATAAACACCATAGAATCAAGCTGAATAATAAGCCTCATATGCTCAATGCCTACAGTAACAATAAGCTAAAATTTAAAAAGAAAGAATACATTTCATCCTTGCTCAAAACAGGATTGTGTGCACCTAAATAAGCTCTAAGACCTACCCAAGCTTATAAATAAGCTAAACTAAGAAACCCAATGAGCCATCCTTGTTTGCTCATTCATCCTTTTGCTTGATCAAACAGTACCTTTTTTTTTTTTTTCTTTTCCTTTTTGGTTTTTCTTTTCTTAATTCTTGTATAGTAATTCAAACAGATTATAAAGTGGTTTAAGTGAGCTTTAAAAGACTTAACTTAAGAATTTTGAACAAAAATTAAAACATCAACTGAATTTTCATTAATCTTAAAAATACAAGTACATAAAAGTTTGGCTACTTAAAAACTTAGAACTGAACTTTAAAAAAAACTACTTAAAACTACTTGCTGCCAACATGGCTTACAAAAGCTTATATAGGAAAATAAGCTAGGGTCTTGCACTCTTGTCTTCTCTCCTTGTGTGCTTCTTTTAAGACACAAAACAGCCTTGTGTGCTTGTTGTGAGTGTGTAAACACAAAGTTAATCCTGGCCCTTCATTTAGCTTGCTGCCCACACAAATTAATCAACACCCTTGATTTTCATTGGCCAATGGTGAACCACAGGATTGCCAAGCTGTTCATTGACCCATGTGGGGGGTGGGGTAAGTGTTGGTGATGGTTTTGGATGTTTATGAACAGTAAACGAGGAGGGGGGAAGTGACAGAGGTGGGGTTTATAATTGGGCGGGAAATTTATGGTGAAGATATACAGTGTTTCAAACGTGGGGTGAGGGTTTGGGCTTTTGTCACAATTGGTCCCTCAAAGTTATATATGTCCTTGCAAATTTCGTCCTTGTGTTTCTACAAGTTTTGAAACTTGGCAGAATAACCCCCTGAATGTTATAAAGGGTATTGCAAGCTAAGTCCTTTTGGGTTATGGTTTTGGGGACTTGGCAGAATTGGCCCTTGTGGTTAATACTTTGGTGGATTGGCAGTTTTGATCCCTCACAAGATTATCTTTATAACCTTCATTAAGTAAGTTTAGGGACTTGGCAATTTAGCCCCCAAACTTATTTTTCTTCACTTTTTGACTTTGGATTTGTCGGGGTTGACTTTGGTTGACTTTTTCACACTTGGGCTTTGTCTTGACTTTGTCTTTTCCACGCTTTTCCATTCCGTGTCTGGTTTTGTCGTTTTGGCTTTGTTTTTTGTCCTTTTCTTAGATATCCGTTCCTGCACAACACAATTAGCAAAACAAGCATATTTTTGGCATTTTAAGTCCGTTTTTGGTTATTTTAGCTCGTTTTTAAAGGTAAAAGGTATGTGTAATTAAACACATTGTTCCTTAGTTGTTCTTGATTTGTGAGTGCTTCAGCGACTCGTGTTTCGATTAGCTGATTGATGGCAGCAGCACTCATTGGTGCATCAGTAGTAGTGCTAGCATTTCTAGCAGGATTGTTGGCGGTTCTAGCAGATGGGGCCCTTCTAGCAACTGGAGCTCTTCTGGCAACTGGAGCTCTTCTAGGAGGCATGATTCTTCAAAATCACAGAGTAATAATTTAAAATTTGTTCCATTCCAAAAGTCGTGTTTCAAAAGTGAAATGTTGTGAAATAATGTGTTGAGGTTGAGTATGAGTTTTAGACCATTGTGTTATTCGTAATGTTTTGAGAATTGTTCTAGTATTTATATAAATAACCCTTATATAAATAATTGTAGAGTATGCGTAAGGGAATGTAAGCATATATATGTGTATATATTTAAGACCCTTATAGTAATATACGTAGTATAATATGAACACGTATATGAATCATGTAAGCATCTAGTATAACCAACTAATGCAACTCGATAGTGTATGTCATGTATGCATCTAGTACAATTACTAATGCAAACAACTAGTATATGTATGTCCCGTGAAAACCTTTTGTATGATGCAATGTTTGAAAACGGTTATAGTCCAAGTAAAAACATTTGACCTGGTTCTCTATAACCTTGGCTCTGATACCACTCTGTAACACCCCCAAATTGGGTCGCAGCGGAATAATGTGTATCCGGGAGCGTTACATTACAGATCAATAGCACAAGATATGAGAACGACCTCAAAAAGAGTCGTTTAAAATACGATACATTGGATTTATTGAAATTGTTTGATACAAAGCACGAAGGCTTAAATAGTTCAACATTTGAAATAAAGATTCTAGATCATAACAATCGTCCCGAAATATAATGACTCCAAATCTTTATGCATGACACCCAAAAGACTATCCCAATGTATCTTGTGCACCTCGTGCATCATTGACCTGAGAAAAACATGCTTAAAACGTCAACATAAAGTTGGTGAATTCATAGGTTTATGTAAATGAAATGTAGGACCGTAAGATTTCAAGTGTATGATAATGCAACATATGCAAACATCACAAATGTAATTACGTTTCCCTAAGCTCATGACACCGAAGCTCGACATGTATGAATGCAATATAAATATTGCCACATTGCCCGTGATGATGTTTTAACCCGCAACATCCGAATCCGACATGGTATACATCCGTTGGTTCACTCCGTGACACCAGTGAGAGCTACTCACCCGGATGGGGATGTCAACCCCAATAGATCTATTTATAACATTCGCGCTCACACAAAGTAATTGACAGTTCATGATAATGGGCTCAAAGGGTTATCGCTACTTAGGCAAACACGTAATCATGGTAAAATGTACACTTACGTCCAATTTGTAAAAACAAAGCATGTTTCTCACCCCAAAAGTTGTAAATCATTGATATAGTAAAACATGGGGCTATGAACTCACTTTTAGTAATGATAATGTAGAAGCAAAGCAGTGGCACGAAAAACGATGCAAAGGACCTTATCCGCAACCTATGAATAAATAATACATATTCACTAAACGGAAAAATAATAATATAAATACTTGCAATCTTGTCCCTAGTGTGTGCTTGAGTTATAATTGAATTAAATGACATTTGAAAACAATTCCTCATTTTAAAATAGTCAACTTTATCGGGTCAACGTGGTCAAACCGCAAGTATATAATTTATGACTTCGGACATTTAAGAAACTAGGCTGTACATACTTTAAATTATTAGTTTGGGTCGGTCCTTGGTTTGGTCCCTAAGTGCGTTAAACAATCAGATGAAATATCGTCGTTTTCTATTGGAGTTAACTTATATATTACCAAGTTTTAATATGAGATGTTGCAGAGTTTTAGAATTATTTTCTGGTTTCGTTAGTTGTCGATCTCGAAAAGTAAAAGTACATTTGAAATCCTAGCTGGGCAATCTACAATGTTCGTCTTTTAAGTTTTGGCTAAAAACGTTGTTTGAGTGATTAAAAACGATCCTAAACATACGAGTTTACTATGGCAGTTTTACACTTAGGAGAATAGTATGACCCTTTTATTTTCAGCACATGCTAGTGGCGTGTCCCGAGTTTTGGAATTTATTTGTGGTCTCGACACTCGCTGTTATGCCAAAATGAGAGTACTTTACTAACCTATGACCTACTGGCTATCTATCCTAATTCGTAGTTAGGCATGACGGGATCGTTGTCTAGGTTGAAAGTGGGTCAAAAGGTGTGTGTGCGCGTTGTGCATAACAGCTAGGTGCACACAAGGTGTTCGACAAAATGTCGACACCAGTAAAGAACATTCACACGCGATTTGCGAGTTTGTTATCCTACCAAAACCCATGACACTCGGTCCATAACATACCCTATACATCAGACTTTAACTGGAAACTTTTGGTTTTGCCTTACTTCTAATCATTTGCGCGAACTAGTTGTCAATAGTTGTTAGTTTGGCTGTTTTAGCAATATGCATAAGTCTTGCAAATTTTTCGTACCATTTTAAGTTGTCGTAACTTCTTTGATTCCTAATCGTTTTCCACACTTCAAATTGCAAAACAAACTTCTCCTAGTCCACTACAACTAGAAATTACATTAGGGGTCACGTTTTCTTATTGTACCAGTTTCCTAAAATTACCCATTATCGCGAGTTGATACAAGTGAGCCGTGAACGTGGGATCACTCAAACTGATTACTTTGCATATGACCCAACATTTGTCCTAACTAGAGCTTATTCTAGGGTATATTAGGAGTATGGATCGATCATTTAAACCAAATGGTCACGCCTAAATTTTAGGGTTTAGGTCGCATGGTATTTGAATGCCGGGAAGAAACTAGTTTCAAAGGGTGGATTTTTCCATAACTTTTATACATAGTTTTTAAGCACACACTAAGCTACATTAATTGCATACACTTAAGATGATAAGGCATAAAAGTGTGAGGACTCATAATAGTTAGATGGAACGTGTAGGAACTTGAACCCACACGAAAACCCTAATTGTTTTATGCCCGCTAAATTTAGACCCAAATCAAAGCCAACTGTTCCAAACTATACTTGCCCTACCGATGCTCTTGTACACTACGTAAAACACCCTTGCTTGCTTGATTATCGACTAGAAAAGAAGACCAACAGAGGCGAATGTAGGGTTACGGTTTTCTAGAGTGTGCATGAAGGCAAATGAGAGTGTAAGGATTGTGTGTGGGTATGTCGCAGCTAGGAGAACAAGAAGGAGATATATGTGAAAATTATAAGTCTGTAAAAACACTAACCAGTCAATGTTCTTCTTATAATTGAACTCAAGGGTATGAGGACTAGTCAATTGAATGCTCACATGTATGTGTAACACCCATTTAGGCAAGCATCTTGACAGAGTGATAAAAAAGTTGAATATTGTTGAGGGTTGTATGAATTCAAGGCGTTGGGGAGTAGAAACTAGAAGAAAAGGGAAAACAAGGATTATGTAGCTAGGAGTTGTGGGTTTTAATCTTACTTTTTTGTGCGTGTTAGTTTGTTTTTTGTTATTTTGTGTTTATTGACCCATAATGTAACGCTCTCGGATATTCAATATTCCGCTGCATACTCAGATTTGAGGGTGTTACACGTTGGGGAGTAGAAACTAGAAAAGAAAATAGGCTTATGTCGCATGGGTTGAGGGTTTACAAGGAAAAAGGGGTGTGGGCTTTTAACCGATGGTTTTAAGAGGATAAAGAGTTATTTTAGTATAAGATTGTGCTATCCCTTCTTTATTCTATTCGGCTGGGGTATTTTTAAACAAAGAGTGTAGGATTTATTTACTACATTGCAAGTTATATGGGCTCTTTCCTAGTCTTTTTAGTTTCCTAATGTATAAGGATTAAAGTTTTTGGTGTACTTTATTTGAATGGCTTTTATTTTCGATAGGATAGAATAAATGTGACTGTTGCCACTTTTCTTGTTGCGTATGTGAATTAAACAACGAGTGTGATGGACTTATGTAAAGCCTTAATGATTGTATTTGACGTTTTCTAGCAAACGTTGAATTTTTGAGCTCACACGATCTAACTAATGCGATTTAAATGGCTAACTGTGCGAATTAAGATAAAGTCTAAAATGAAATAGTAAGAGAAATTTGAAATGACAAAAGTACGAAGTCGTTATATGACCTGAAAAACATGGGGTGTTATAGCTTCTCCCCAGAACCCCTCCCTCAAACCCAAGTAAGATAACATGTAATTAACCATTTCCTTAAGAGCTCTATTTTTCCTTTCAACCACACCATTTTGTTGTGGTGTGTAAGGAGCTGTAGTTTCATGAATGATTCCTACAGATTGGAAAAATACAAGATCATAATATTCACCACCTCTATCCGTGCGTAAAGTTTTAATTAAGTCATTATGTTGCAATTCAACTTCTATTTTATAAAATCTAAATTTATCAAGGGCTTCATCTTTTGCATGTACTAAGTAAACATAGCAAAACCTAGAGTCATCATCTGTAAAAGTTATAACATACTTTTTATTGCCTAACGATGGTGTTGCATGAAAATCACACAAATCACTATGTATTAATTCAAGTATGACAAATTTCCTTGTTACACTTTTAAATGGTTGCCTAGTGATCTTTGTTAACATACAAGTAGTACATTTTCTGGATTTTCATCAATAGCAAGAATTAAATCATCTTTATACATTTCAAGCATTCTTTTATAGTGCACATGTCCTAAACAAGCATGCCATAATGAGGAATTAACAACAATAGAAGAAGATATATAAATAGAACCAGAATCATCAGGAACTTTATTCAAGTTCAACATAAACATACCATTGTTATAGTAACCAAATCCTACAAACACACCTGACTTTGATAAGATATACTTATCGGATTCATACACCTGTTTGTATCCACACTTATTTAATACAGGACCAGAAATCAAATTCTTACAAAGTTTTGGAACATACAACACATTAAACAAAGTAATAGATTTTCCTGAAATAAATTCCAACACCACACTTTCTTTTCCATGAACAGGAGCGAAATGATCATCACCCATGTAAAGCACAAATCCGTCTTCCACTGGTTCATATGTCTTAAACCAACAACGATCTTTACAAACATGAGTTATGGCGCCAGAATTAATCCACCACGCAATTGCATCCACCTGCACATAAAATGCTTCAGAAATTAGTGAAACGGAAAATTTAACAAATCTGTTCCAAACATTCACTAAATTCTGACCTTGGTCTTGGGATTGGTCCTTAGACCCCTTTCTCGAACCACCAGCATTTGCGTTTTTCTTGTCACCGCTACGGCAATCCCTCTTGAAGTGACCACTCTTGCCACACGCCCAACATTCCATTTTAAGTTTCCTGTTGGAACCAGAACCACCGTTGTTCTCATTGGAACCACGTTTCTTTCCTTTGTTTTGTTTGTTGTTTCTATTCTTACCACTCTCTTCTGTCATATTCATAGAGGGTCCAACAAATTCTTTACCTTTGGCCTTGTCACTTTCTTATGCCCTTAGAGATTCTTCTATACGTAAGTGACTACCAAGTTGGACCAAAGACAAATCATCCTTACCATGTTTCAAAGTGTGTTTGAAATCCTTCCAGAAAGTAGGTAATTTATCTATAACACTTGAAACAAAAATGGATTCATCCATTTTCAAGCCATGTTGTGTGTATTGTCCAAAGATTCTAAAGAGTTTATTAATTTGTTCCATAACAGGCCTAGAATCGACCATCTTGTAATTATTAAAATTACTTGTCAGTAACTTTTTACTTGAAGCATCCTCTGCCATGTACTTAGATTCAAGAGAATCCCACAACTCCTTTGCTGATTCAACATTCTGATATATATCAAATAGAGAGTCAGACATACCGTTCAATATGTGTCCTCTACATATGTAGTCATCATTCTCCTACTTAGCTCTTCGCCTTATTGCTTCCATTGTATCATCCTCCATCATTTCTGGCATCGAATTAGTCATAACACACACCACCTTCAAAGTTGTCAACAAGAAATGCATATTCTTCTGCCGTCGTCTAAAATCATGCCCCTCAAACTTGTCTAGTTTCCCAAAGTTCGTAGTCATATCTTATACCGTATTTCCAGTCATAATTACAACAGAAAATACTTTATACATTTGTTAGGAAATTGAGTAGGGTTCATGATAATCCTGGAAATCTTGCTTGAATCGTGTTAAGTTCACTTTCCGTATAAAGTATTTTGACCCTATATATGCCTCAGTTGCACGAAATCTCTATCGGGATAATTCAAGAAGAATGACAATTTGTGTCTAGGCACAAGATCACAAATCAAGAACTTTAGAGGAATTGTATGTGTGCTTTTCGTTGTATGTTATGTCTTATTTCTTTTACCAAATGTTTTCCTGTGCATATATGACAGAAAACTAAGACAGTTTCGGGTGGTTAAAGTTGGTTAAAACCGAATTTTTCAACCAACTGACATGAGGTTTACTGCGTAAACACATTAGTTACGGCGTAATGTCATAACTAATTCACTTGTTACGGCGTAATCATAAAAGGTTAAGGAGTAACCAGAAAACTTTCAATACTGATTATAGGTTACGGCGTAACCAAATCGATTAGGTTACAGCGTAACCAATCTCAAAAGTCTTTGTCCCTTACCCCGCAGGATTACGGCGTAACCATATAGGTTATGGCGTAAACCCTGCACTTCTGTCTTGGTAGATTTCATATTAGCTCAACGAGTGTGCACTCCACACTTCCCTAACTCGTATCCGAGCCGAACATGAAATCTCATTGGTCTCAAGTAAATCGTCATTACCTAAATGGCCGCCGATGATACTAAAATCACCAACACATACAAGACCAAAATATCTATAACTACACGATGACATAAACAAACTAGCACCAATACACCTAGCTTTCATATATAGGGTATGTTTGGTACAGAGCGTTGGTGGAGCTTTTTAGAGCGGTGACCAAGAGCATTTTGATTTTTAGTGCTTGTTTGACAAAAGGAGTGGTGAGCGTTTTGATTTTTATTGGTCATTTGGTAAAGGAGCTGTGAGCGGTACTATTTTTTAAGAAGGCTAATTTTTCAATGCTTGTTTAAGAAGTTGTGGCAAATGAGCGGTGGGCTGTGACAACCACTGCTCACAGTTATTGCTCATTTTAACAAACACACCCATAGTCTCAAGAACTCCTCCTTGAGCAAACTCATGGCATGGAAGCAAATAGCTTGGAGTATGGTTGTTAAGATTCTGATCATGATCTTAAGATCTTACAATTTTACGATACTGTAAAGCAAAAACGATCCGGATCTTACATAGGATCTTTGTAAGCTTAAGATTTTATAAGATCCCGATTTTTACCAGATGATCTTAATATCTAATCCGATCCGATCTTACTTTTCTCGAACCTCAAACTAAAAAACTACAATTTTATGGGTTGTATTTTATACAATTAAAAAACATGTTAATTTTCTTAAACATTTCATAAACATAATTTATAACAACATTTCGATGAAATATTCATATAATTTTATGGTTATGATATATACAATAATAATTTGTAGATTTGTATAATATTACAAAAAGTAGTAAGAAATGACATTTCAAATCCGTGCCTATCAAGGTTAATATTCTGGCTTGGAAAGTTAAATCTAATGCTCTTCCTACTCGTTTTAACATATCTCGTCGCGGCATGGATATTGATTCTATTGATTGTCCCATTTGTAAAATGGGTGTCGAAACGACAAGTCATGTGTTCTTTCAATGCAATGTGGTTAGACAGGTTATGAGAAAGATTTCTTCATGGTGGAATGTGGAGTATATGGAGGTTAATTCATATGAGGAGTGGCGTTCTTGGCTCGTGTCTACCCGGATTCGATCAAACATCAAAGTTATTATCGAAGGGATCTATTACGGCTTGTGGTGGGTTATGTGGAATTTTCGGAATAAGATTTTATTTGATACGAAGATTCCGGAAAAGGTCTTGATCTTTGATAATTTAGTCTCTAGCTCTTTTTATTGGTTTAAATATCGATGTAAAGCATCGATCAAATGGGACGATTGGCTTAAAAACCCTTATATTGTTTGTTGTTGATCTAGCTCCTTGCTAGTGTTTAATAAAATTGCCGTTCAAAAAAAAAAATAGTATGATACAAAGATCTTGATTTTGTAAAAACAAAAACGATCCTTAATAGTATCCCCATCTTAAAAATCTTGCTTTGAACAATCCCAAAGGCTTGCATCATTAAACAACCTCAACCAAGAAAGCCATCTATATCTTCAATCTGATAGATGCTACCAAAAACATCATCAAATCAAAACGATGAATACCTTCATACCAGCAAAAGACCACAACTCCAAATCAAGAAACTACCTTATATGGCTTACATACTAATACCCAAGAAGAATTTTAAATCCAGTTAAACTATCCCATCTAGACCCATAAAACCATCAAAGAAAAACACTTTACCTCTTATCCTACAAAAATATAATTTCTACAAGTACCATATCTGAATATCCCTGTTAACTAGTAAAACACAGTTTTTTATTAGATTATGTTCTGTATTTTTTGTCAAATTAATACTCTTGACTTGTCAAACTTTATATTTTCTATTCCGCATTTTTCGTTTCACAGTTTTATAACAAAAACAAAATTATAAAAATAAAAATAAAATCAAAATATCAAAAACGTAGGGGCGGGGTATTAATAACTTGCCCCTTATTTAAAATAATATAGAACAATAAATTATACTCAAAACTAACTTAAAACACCAACTAATATAGTTTTATCATATATTAGAACTTGAAATTATAAGTTGATTGTTTTTGCAAATCTTTGCTATAGTTTTATAGACAAAGAACTTAAAAACTAAAGCTTATTTGTAAAGAATCAATTTCTTTCATAAGTTTAATTGAACGCAAGAATTATTCGATCTTACAACACTACATATTAAATATAAGGAAAAAATATGCATATGTATAGAATCGGTTTGACTCGCCGATCCAGCCGATTGAACCGGTTACTAAACCGGGTCGATCGAAAAACACGGATTTTAATACATTGCTTTAGACTGATCGAATTTATGATATAGTATAACATGTAGTTTTGTGCCCACAGAGTGCTTAGCGTGTTGGTAACGTTTTAGCTAAGATTAATTTGTTCAGTGATACACGTTTATGACGTAACATATGTAGCCATAAGTCCACAACCTTAACGTGTTTAAGTTAACATGTTACTCATCATCTGCTATCATTTTAATTCACGTATTACTCGCCCATAAAAAATTGACATAGTTTGTCCTTTCTCCCTCCCAAGTCACTAGTGATCAATAATATTTGGAAAGGAGAAAATATGATTAAAATAATTTTACTGTAAGTTTATAATATTTCTAGCAAAATTTGTAGGTTTTTAAAAAAAATTGTCCACCTTTAACCAATCATTTTTATGAAACCTTTCTTTAGGCAACCAAGACGTTTACAAAATACTATCTCCGTCTCATAATTATGGTTCATGTTTTCTTTTTATGATGTTCTAAATTAATTGTTCATTTTTACAGAAAAATAAAAAAGTTAGATTAAGTTTACCATATCACTCTCATTTGATGTGATAATTTCAAACTTTATATAGATTATAAATTAATTAGTTGAAGGTAAAAATTGTAAAACGTTGTAGGTCACTACTGTAGTAGCCTAATAATTACGAGGAGAGAGTAGTTTTAAAGGGAAAAAAAAGTTCGTATAATATTGATTTTGCTAAAATAATTACCTTTGCAATATTTTGAGTAGGTGATGGGAGCTAGGTGGAGTAAATTAGTGTCTGGCTGCAATGACATATATAGTGATAGTAGTGCAGTGCATGCATGACACAATAGGGGGCTTTGCAGTTAATTGGGTCTACTGAAGTTATTATTATGGGTATGTAGCAGCAGCAGCAGCATGCATACCTCATTTACTTGACTACGTATATATTCTCCAACTCTTTTGTGTCTTCCTTTGTCCAATTATCTTCCAACTTTTTATTACTTGGACCTTTAATTTATGGGTTTTTCTAACATGTGCCCTAGGGGCACATGTTAAGGTGAGGACATCAGGCTGTGTGTCACAGCTTGATTGGCCAGCAGTTATTTGTAGGGCCTGATAATGATTAATAACACTAATTGCTTGCCAATCAGGCTGTGACACACAGTCTGTGTCCCCACCTTAACATATGCCTCTGGAGCACATGTTAGAAAAACCCTTAATTTATTTCTCCACTTTATATTTAGAGCTACTTGAGGAGTTTTCAACTTTTTACTATTAGAGAGAAGGTCCGGTTGCACTATATAAGTTTTATAGGCGTCATCACGTCAGCACTTAGCGTATAACACTTACATGACATAAATACCCTTTTCAATAAATATTTTAGAACATACCACAAAAAATACCACTCACTGAAAAAAAACGGATGTGAAACCAACTACATTGGCACCTATAACGCCAACATGCGGTGCATTATAAAACTTATAAGGGTGTTATAAGTGTTAAAGTGGCCCTATAATGTGCGTATAATCAGTTACACCGTGTAATTAATCTTACCATTTATGGCCGACAACCTAAAGTTTGGGTGCAACCGTGCAAGTCTCACTGAAGTTACTTGTGTAATATACTATGAGAATATGAGATACATGGTATATGATGTTAAAGATTGGCCGTTTGAGAAAAAGTATTACGTCCTATTGTCCGATCGTGTAACGGTGAGTGAAAAAGTAAATACTTTCTATAAACTTACGAGTGATTAACACGTAAAAAGTATGAGCATAAATATGAGGATATGTACCAATTTTCTTCGTATAAAAGAAGGTTGATTGATTTGGGACCGATGTCATGCAAATAGTATATTTATGAACAGTCCTCTTCATTTAATTCTTTTTAGGACAGTATCCATAAATAGTGTACTATCTGTTTATGAAATCACCCACGACCATTAGGCTTATATAGTACCAAATAGGAAAATACTGCTTGAAATTACAAGGACTGCAACAGGCCAACAGCATACCAAATAGTGCTCGGAAATGTGATATTGACCCGGTTTTAAAGGTTTAAATCTTCGGGGAAACTTTAACCGCGTGCACTCTTTTTGGTGCCGACTGACCCTTTTAAAAAACATTGCCTCAAGCAATGAGCACTTGTTTCAGTGACCTTATAACGAACAAACAAGAGATTTACGTCACATCTGATCTTCCTACAACATCCATGCACGAAATGTCAAAAATAGTCAAAATACAAGGCGTAACAACGTTAAATTCATTCAATAATGTTTGTTCGACATATGTAACGGAACAAACATCTAACATTGTACAAGACCTAATACAACTATATCAACAATAAAACATTAGGTTCTTAACATTCTCCAGCACTTTCGGGAGTGGGGCCGTCTTTGGTGGTCCGCCTCTTGTGAACCCCGACAACCCGCCACTCCGATCAAGGTACAACCGGCCTCGGTAAGCAGCCAAATGAGCATAATAACAAGGTGGCACCAATGAAACAGGTTTGGTACATTTCACATAAGTAAAACAAAGATTGTAGACCAGTTTCTGAAATTCATCAGAAGTGAACTCGTTTTCGTCGCGTAGAACATGGTAATGAGTGGGTCTGCTCGTACCCTTTACGCCCCAATGACTACATAAATAAAAATCAAACTCTTTCGGGTGGGTGATAACCGAATCAACAACAGTGCCGGGTGGTATATTCTCGTCCGAAACCACTGTTTCAGCTCGAAACAACCTAGTATGATGGCGTTTTTGAACCACCACAAACGTTATCCGAGGGTTGTAACCTGTGAACCTAGAACACCCGTCCCTAATGGCTTGCAACTCCTCTTGAAGCACTTTCTGAAATTGGGTCTCACTGACGCCGTCCCGAAAAAAAATCAACCTTTTTGGAAGCTTAGATAATTCACGAACAAAATCGTGTAATATCTCCTCCACCATCGAGCTCAAATCCTCAATAATTTCTTGTCGGTGAGTTTGTGACCGCATTTTCGAGACATACTTATTCGCCGCAGGCCAATTTACGGACCCCACAACCGCCGCAACAGATGGACTAAAATCATCCAACGGATGTGGGTGGGTGACATCCGCACCCATGAACATTACTGGCTCGTCAAGTGTCAAAACCCGAGGGATCTGAGCTGGTAACGATGTGTACAAAGCAACTGTACAACCACCAATTTTCGCATTAATTTTAATGGCCAAGTTCGCGAGAAACTGAGAACTCAATCTCGCAAGATTTTGGTATAAGCAACACTGACTCATAACTCCGATACTCGTTTCACCAAGCCGCTTCAAATCCGCATACCCTTTGTGTTTCTTTTCCATCACACATAATAAAAGTTGCAAATTATTATTTGCAAGCTTTTGAATCTTTTTTATTTTTGTTTCGAGTAGACCCGCATTGTTAAGAAGCTGCATCGACTCAAATTGTGGTTTAATGACTGTTTGTTTGTTGAGAAAGATCCCTAACTGTTGACATTTATGGGTTAACTGATTTATAAATTTCGGAATGTTAGATTTTTGTTCGGGTGTCCCACCAAAACTGATCAATGCCCATCTACCAATTCGGGTTCCTTCAAAAACTTGGCTACCTGAAAAGTTCCATTGTCGATCGTGACGGGATGGGAATAAGTCACGTACGTCACCACCATCTCCGAGCTTAAGCTTTGGTGGACGAAGGATTCGACCGTTTAGTTTTGTCATTTCTTTTGAAACATGAAGATCAAATTCTTCTGCTTGGTGTCCACTGTTTCATTAATCAAAGAACACTAATATTAGAGGTGAAAAACAGGCAGATTGAGTAACACATGAAACACGTTAAAGTTGAAGGGTCATTTTTATTACTGATCGAAATGGGTCAGTCATCTTGGATTGACCCGTAAACATTTTTTTGTCTATCATACAAAATTTCTTTTAGACTAAATTACAAGAAAATGCATACCTTGATGGACCAAAGGGTCCAGCCATCACTCCATCAATGATCGCCTTTCGTTCTCTCGGTTTTTGGCAACCCAACTTAAGAATCTTTGAGGTTTGCTCATCCGTAAGTTTCCCAAGAAACTTCTGCCCTTCACAAACGACACAAAGCTCCATAGGTAAATAACAAGGTCGTCTCCTACTAGTCTGCAAACACGGCAAATTCCTGTACTGAATATCATAATTATACTGTTCCTTAAAGTAACTCACAACCCATAAATTCACCCCATCTCGATCCCTAAACCAAAGATCCTCGGTCGTTTCATCCGTCAAGCAATGAACTTTATATCGTTGAATCGTCTCCCTATGACAAACAAACACTTTTACATTTTTCAACGCTTTTTCAACCTCTCGTTTCTCATCAACTGTTAACCCTCTCGTTTTCTTCTCATTAAGATCATTCAAAAACGCTAAACGCTTTTGCAAATATGGGATCACACCTATACTTTCATGAAACGCGGTAACTGTTAAATCGACATTTAACGCAAGCCCTTGTTGCGTAGGCCTTAAACTTTGAAAAAATCCCCTTCGTCCTATCGCCCCACCCCCAATATCCTTAGCACCACCCATTGCATTCGAGTATAAAGACCGTCCTAATGGGGTACATTCCTTTAAGGGATTTTCGCGCAATACAACATCTAATGCTTGTAAATAGTCTTGTGGAAGTGGGTTCCAGTCCTTTTTCTCCTTACTTAAGTATTTACTCAAATCTTGACCATTTAAATTCGACACAATCTTAATATTTACACGATAACGCTTCGTTTTTTCTTCATTTCCGTGGCGGTTTTCAGAAATCGGCTGACTACCCATTTGAACAGGGATGTTAATAAACAACTCTAACCTATCTTCTTCAAATTTTATGGAGCTAAAAAGGCTTCTTCGACCATCGAAACTCGGGTTTCCGCCCGAAAAAACAGTTGCATTTTCTTGTGTGATTCTTTCTTTTATAAACCTTGCAACTTCTTTGGAGGGTTTTGGGCTTATTTCTACATCATAATGGTATATTTGTTGCAATGGGTTAAATTTTACTAAAAAATGGTTGGCCAAAAGTGGTATTATGGTTCCTTCTGTCCCACCGGAGTCTGGCCGGAATGCCACCGTTAACGGCGGGGACGGTGGTGGTGATGACGGTGGTTGTGGTAGTGAATCTTTAATGGGTTTTAAGTCATCTTTCTTGATTGCCATTGATGAATTAATTGTTGTTGGAATCACTTCTATAGCTGTTTATTTTACAAAAATTATTAGTACTACATTTTGTTAAGGGTGTTTGTTTAACCTTACATGTGGGCTTACAAAGCTTATTTGATTTCGGCTTATATTTTGTTAGCATCAAAAGTTTCTGGCTTATTTTGATACTAATGAGCTTTTAGAAGTTTAACATATAGTATATCATATCATAATAAACTTATATACACCCATAAGTCTCAAAATAAACTGAAAAATTGAGCTCATGAAATATAACCGAAAAAGAAATAAGCTAATAAGTCACATATAAGCTTAAACAAAAACCCCATAAATAAACAAAAAAGATTATGGTTTTGGAAATAAAAACATAGCATAAGAAACAACATTCAAGAACAAAACTTAATGCAAGTGATAAGATTCTGTCTTTTCTAACAAGAAGATTCTTGAAAAAAACAAGACTTTGTGCTCTTTAAAACAAGAAATATTTTGTTCTTAATAAAAAATGAGTCCCTAACAAAAATGTCAAAATAAATTACTTATGTGAATAAGGTATTAGCATATGCATTATATACTTCTACATTTAATAAAAATCATTCACCTTATCTATGCATAACTAAGACTAGCTTGTAGTGGCTTGAGAGTTTAAAAGAATGAAATAAAAAAGTTATATTTTTTAGACCAAGAATTTATAAAAAGCTTCTTGGAAATAACAAGATTTTTTGTGTTCTTGAAAACAAGAAATTAGTTTTATTTTTTATATGATAAAAATGGAATCTTGAACACATGTTTACACCAATGCTTGACAAATCAATCAAAACCCTTGTCGGGTTTGATAGAAATCATAAAAAACAATTTTTATAAAAAGTAACATAGCTCATTTCATGACACATTGGTTAAAACTAAGACACAAAAACATGTAAAAACATATCCTTAAAACTTACCACCAAATAATATTAAACAACAAAACAAAAAAGGTGTAGTAAAATAAGTTTACCTTTTTGATGACTTTGCTTCCATGAAGGTTTATGAAAATGAGGTTTTGTTGTAAAAACAGGTGGTCCCACAGCAGCATAGGGTGGTGGCAAAGGGAGAAGAGGTGGTGAAGGTGAAGAATAGGGGTAAATATTTTGGTTATTAAGAAAGTTTGTGTTTGTATGGTGAAAAAGATATTGATGATGATGATGAAGATGAAGGTTAAAAAGATTTTGATGGTTGCTATGATGGTATGAAGGGTTATGGTTATGGTGGTTATGATGTGTTTTTGGTTTATATTTTTTGTTGTTTGTTTGTTCCATGGTGAAGATACACAGAAGAGTGAGCCAAAAGGTGTAAGAATAGTCTTTTTTGCATGAGACTAAAATATATGTGTGAGTATTTATAAAGTGAAGAATAATGTTCTAGGGCAAATGGTTTTTTGTCTGTGATAACAGAAGGCAACTAGGAATAGTAGTAGAAACTGCAGTTATTGCGCATAAAGGGAGAGTAGTGTGTGTGTGTGAGAGAGAGATATATGGATGGAGGTGAAGAAGAAATAAATTAAAGGATAGAGTTATGGTGTAAATGTGTGTAATCTTCTTGAAGGAAAAAGGTAAATGTGATCTTTTTTGATATTTGGATTATTGTTCTAACTTTTTTTTCACTTTTTAGACTATTTTATTTGATTTTTGTTTTTGTATAAGAACAAGTAATTGATATCCGCGCTTCGTCGTGGAAAGTTTTGTTTAGCGTATGATGGTTATGTACAACATTGTTTTGTTGTGTAGCATTTTTTGCACACGTTTTTTTTTACTAAATATATTAAAATACATCTTAGCTTTCCATTTTACGGATTGTGTGTAGTAATTTTTTTTTTCGAATTGAGTGACTTGTATTGCGTCTTTAAGGCAAAAGTTGTTACCCCATTAGTAATGTTACAAAATAGATTCGTAACAAATTTGTGACCATTTATGTTGTCAAAGAAATATAGCAAAATTATCATAATGGATCAGTATCCTCTTCATGAGAAGATCTCAAACTCATAACTGAAAGCAAGAATCACATAATCAACTTGTCAGTTAATTAATTGCACACATCCTTAATGATTACAAAGTAATTTTTTTTGAACGGCGAATTTTATTAAAAGAAAACACTAGCAAGAAGCTAGAACATTACAAGGACACAAGGTGAGGATTT
>BQNB010120328.1:4153-20655 GCA_026074375.1 Tanacetum coccineum
GTAAAGTTTTTGTGGATCTAACATTACTCTTTACGTTTACATATGAAAGACATAAATAAGAAGAAAAAAACACACTGTAATACATTATGATTAGTGCATTACATTTCGCACATCTGTCTCTAGATTTCTTATGCACAAATTGTAAATGTAGGATTGGTGATAAAACATTATAAATGTTTTAATATTTCAAAATAAATATAACTCCATTTATTGGGAAAATTCTCTTTGTCCCAAAGGTACACATGGGTGGGTGTTAAATGCCTCAAAAATGTTGAGATTCCCATTTTATCTAGGGCGACCTAAATTTTGTGGGAGACTTAAATTTTCTGGGAGACTTTCACACAAAATTTGATAGGTGTCTCAAGTGGGCCCAGTCGCCCAAGTTTTTTAAGTCGCCCATGTACTTGCATAGTACTTGCATGAACACGTGTCACTTTTTGCATGAAGTCACCCAAGTTTTTTAAGTCGCCAAGGTGACCTGGAGTATTTTAAAAAACATAAAATATTTGGGGCAATTAACACAAATCACTTATACATTTGGGTTATTTAGAGAAGAGAAAATTCCCGTTCTAGCCATGAAGTACACCCACTTGGCGTGTTTTGGTCAAAAGTTGTTTCAATTCTCAAAATGGTCATGCTCTACCGCTTTACTGCTCTACCATACCCATTGCTCGACACGTGGCATTTGCAAGTACAAGCTTTGATTTTTAAGTTTTGGCTTAAATGACATATATACCCTCATGTTTATTTCTTTTCTCTCTCCCACTCAAATATGCCCTCACCACTCATCACACCACCACTCCATCACCGGTTCACCACCACCGTCCACCGCCACTGCTCCACCGCTCCACCGCCACCTGCTCCACCGCCACCTTGAACAAAACACACAAACCCGACCAAAATAGAAAATAAAAAATATCGTCACATATTTAATTAGCATCATCTTCTCAAAATCATCATCATCAATAATAGCATGGTCAATCATCATGCGTTCAACATCCTAAATTCATGATAAAAATCGTCATCATCATCGATTTCAACTACAAGATCTCTAACTTTATACTATATTAACATCATCCACAAGTTGAAACAAAACCCGAAAAACAAGAACCGAATATAAAAAAACAAAATTTGAGATGTATGGTATCATGGGACGTGGGAGAGTACCTTGGTCTCAAAATATTCTGTTTTTGGTTTCCTTAATGACATTGCTTCCTTTACGTGTCGTGTTTGGTTGTTTGTATTTATTATTTGATCTGTAAGCTTTGTACATTGTTTTTGGTGTCGAAAAAGGAAAGTGAACAAGAGGATTATGGGCATATAGGTGGGTGGAGAAGAAAGGTTGTGTTTTGGTTTGGGAGGGTTCTTTTGAGGTTGTTGCTTTTTGTTTTCGGGTTTTATTGGATAAAGGAGACGTTTAGGAATCCCTCGGTTAATGACAGTGAATCTGACAATGAGGTAGCTTTCTATTGTATGATTGATGGGTTATTAATGTTACTGCAAGTTATAATACTTGTTTGTGAAATTTGTGTTACGTTATCAACCGTTTCCTTGGGTCCACCCGTCCTAGCCATATAATCCACAGTCGTGGAAGGCTAGTGATTGGCCAAGCTCTATGGGTCTTGCCGGCTACTCCGTGGTATGCGACGGTGGTGAAGGCGGCTGAGAAAAGGGTGGTGGCGGTGGTGATGTTTACCGGTGGTGTAATAAAAAAGTTAGATGGTGGTGTAATAAAAAAAGAAAGAGTTAGGGCATATTGGTAATCTTGTATGAAGTGGTGGGCCAGTCTACTGATTTGTGGGCCAACAAAAAGTACTTTTAAGTGGACACTTGTCAACCATCTAAGTCGGTAGAGCAGTAGAGCATGGTTTTCTTAGGAATTAAGATGACTTTTGACCAAAATGTGTAAACACACATGTACTACTAACCATTTTGGGAATTTTCTCCAATTATAATCCCACTTAGTTGGCCTAGTTTGGATGAGTGAGGATATTGAGCTTTCATTTTAGTAATATATAATTCCGCTATAAAGGTACCAAACACCATTTATTATTGTGATAGTCATTTCACCATTACCATTACCCCATACCGGACGCACCCTTAATCATGCCTATTGTCATTCTATATCATTCCGAAACCCATTGTGATTCATCACAACATACCAAACACCCCCTAATTTTTTTGATCGACTAATTCATGAGGTTTGAGACCACCGCCAAACAAACTCAAACCAATTTCTATTATCTTTCATGTCATACCCGATGACACTGAGGTGAAGTGTGAGATTCGGTGTCATATCAGATGACATGAAAAATAATAAAATAATTAATATTATTTTTTATGTCATCGGATATGATATCGAATCTCACACTGCACCTCCGAGTCATGTGCACAACAATTTACGAGTGTGTTTGTCACAAAACACTTTGTAACAGTGAGCTCTGAGTTTTGTGATTTTAATGCTCGTTTGGCTAATAGCAATTAGTTTTATTATTTTTCTTGAAATGATCATTTTTTAACGCTCGATAAAGTAGTAATTATGAACATTGAGCAAATATGAGCTCTTTTACACTTTATGATTTCAACTACAATTATATTATCAAACATTTAAAAAAAACACAACTACCGCTGCTAGCTAATACTAGTTTTACTAAAGCTATAGATATTTTCTGGTTTATTGGTACCAAATATATATATATATAAAATCTCATAGAATAATCGTGTTTTCTTTAGAAAAATTTTGTCGTCTCACCTCACCTTTTTAATGGTGTAGTTTTCGTGAAACAATACCAGTTATTTCTAATATTTTAATTAAGTTTTCAAATCCAGCCCTGCATTTTAGTGTTTTTAAATAATAATATTAAAAAGAGTGAAATGATATAAGAGACTGGTATTAGCTAAAAATAGTCATGTTTAGCTAAATCTTTGTACGATTTTACCCTTAATAACACCAAGTCAAATAACGGTTTTGCATATGTAACATTGAGGCATCGGATGTCGGGTAAATGAGGTAGCCGATATGTTAAAACCTGGGTTGATCTGAACACTAACAACATTCTAGCAATTTCATTAAGTATCGTCTCTTTTCACTATGGGATAATTTTTCTGTTTACTTTGGTATTTTATTTTCAAATCCGTTGTTATATATACATTAAAAAAAACACGAAACATATCATATGTATATTATAAACCAAATTATTATCATGAAGCTCATTTGAAAATAGTATGTTATTTCATTACATCAAAAAGAGAGCGTAACATAACAAAAAAGGCAAATCCTTGCATTCATGCATCAATTTCATTTAAATAACAAAAAAAAAACTCTTTTTATATTTTTTATAAGTAAATTAAACAACCGTTCAAAAAACTACACCAATTAAAATTGCAATGTTGTGCCCACCAATAAAATTCTATGTAAAAACTCATTGTAACCGGCAGTGAAAACAATTGCGAAAGCCACTTCAGTTCTTTCAGAAATTCTGAAGGAAAGGTCCACCGTAACTAAAAATTGAACAACAAAAAGTGAAAGTAGAGAGACGTCATTTATGACATGTAATCGAATAACAACAAAGGAAATGGTTTAAAGACCTATACTCATGTCTAAACATGATTGTTTAGTTTTTATCATTTGTTTTATTGTGAACGGGTCCTTTTGTAACAAGTATACTATCTATATAAAAACAACATCATGATCAAACGCTATTGTTTCATTTCTTTTGATTGTTTATTAGAAAAGAATCATACTATAGGTTTGTACTAGGGATGACAATAAAACCCGTACCCGATGGAGACCCGATACCCAAACCCGTTTTGACCGGAGAATCCCCAAGTTGACCGAGGATGGGAACAGGGATGGGAATCCCCGATATTAGAAACGGGGATGAGGGCGGGGATGGTAATACCCTCTGGATAACCATACCCATACCCAAAAAATATTAAGTTTAAACATCACTTTGTAGTTTTCACAAATTGACTTGTAGACTTATACTTTTGTTTCAACATGTCTTAAATTTTTGATGCATGTATGAAGTATGCAAAACTATTTTTGAAGTTATGTATCTTTAATTTCTTAATTCCTATATTCTATTTCAATGCTTATTATACTTTGTTAGATGTTACGGTTGTCAAGTGCAAAAAAATATGAAGTTAGATAATTACAAAAGATTTAATTATACGTGAGAAAAAAAAATCCCCGATTCCCCGATGGGGGACGGGGATGGGATTTCAATTTTAATCCCCGTCGGGTATGGGGCCGGGGATGGGGATGGATATTGAGATTGGGGATGGGGAAGGAAAACATGATCCCCGAAATTCCCCGACCCATTGCTATCCCTAGTTTGTACTATATGATATTGTCAATGTTTTTAGTTAGAACTAGTTATAATACCCGTACACGCATGAGTTTTTTTCTAAACTTTTTAAATATTTATTATAACCAAACAACTTAACGTGTTTCAATTGGTTTTATTTGCTGGATTAGAAATAAGAAAACCTAATGTGCATATGTTGTTTTCTTCACTTATAAAAATGCTTTTAGATCGAAAATTATATTTCAAAGTAAATTACACGGTTTGTCTCGGAGGTTATACCAAAATTGCACGTTTCACAATTTTTTTAAAATATGTCCTTAACATTTTCATTTCATAAATGTGGTAGTCCCTAAATTCATAAGCATTTTTATGACTATTTTACCCCTAAATTTATATCCAAACAACTCTTACCACACTCACTTTTATTGCTTAAAACCTACTATTAGCCATCTGAGATGAATTTGAGTTCATGTTGTTGTTTTATTATTTGTTGGTGGGTTGTAAAGTATGAAGAATGGTTTTAGTGATTGTGAGTGATTGATATGAAGTTTTTTAGTTTATTAGTGTGTTTTGGAGTAAGATTATAAAATGTTGAAAGAGTTAGGTGTTTTTTTTTATTTTAGTTCAAATGTAGAAAAAAGGAGTTTTGGATATAAACTAAGAGGTAAATTGGTCATAAAAGTTATGCAAAGACTACCAGTTTATAGTGTTAAAATGGTCATATAAATTATGCAAGGGCTACCAGTGTTATAGTGTTATGAAGGAGATGGCTAAGATTGTTGCCGTATTAGCTTGGAAGAAATGACGAAACATGTGATTATTTCATTATTCAAGCAAAATGCTATGTAGTAATATATTTCTTAGTTGTTATATAATTGGTATTAAAAAAGGAGTTTTATTATTTTTTTAGAGATGATTCATGCACCGGGTTTAGTTTTAGGTTCTATAGACGATTCTTGAGATGATTCATGCAACGGGTTTAGTTTTTAGAGGTGATCCATGCACCAAAGTAATATTTTAGAGATGAATCTTGACGTGCATCGGATGTCAGTAATCGTAATCAAATTTGGTTACGTTAGTTTTTAATTTTGTGTTATATATTTGATCACTTATATTCAAAATGTTTTATATAATCACTCGTTATAGTTATAAGTAATGTTCATGCGCCGGGTTTAGTTTTAAATCAAATTTAGTATAGACTTTCTGCAGTGAGTATTGGATTTGTTCTCCTATCTTTTAATAATAATTGTCAGTATTTTTCTTAGTAATGTTCTTGACTACTTGTTTAATTGTTTCAAACTACTCAAGGAGATTGCTTGATCCTAAACCGCATTCCGAACACCCACTATGTCTTAGCATTTTACACATAAATGAAAGTTTTTACAAAAACACAAATATCATTGTAGAACTACTGGTTGCAACATAAGCATGTGAACAAATCCATTAACCCATAATCAAATTTAGAGACATATTTTCTAGGATATTGCAGTAGGTGTATCATTAAAGGTAACACTTGCAAGACCAAAGTCAAAGTTCTTTGAGTTTGCGTATTCGCCAATATATTTTTAGGTTGGGTGGTTTTATTTAAGCTAATGAAATAAATTCCTTTTAATAACTAATATACATCTCGAGCATTTGTATCACAATCTCGTAATTAAGCTGAAATCATATTCCTACAAAAGAAAAGTGGAGCAAGTTTCTTATTAACTAACACATTGTCAACGTTAAAACGTGATAACAACAATTACACAAATCTTAATTTGATAACAACTCTTTGCACATGCTAAGAAAGATCATCATACATGAACACAACCTACTTGTCTGAAGTTATACCCGTGATCCCTGGTTGTGCGCAACTAATAAGAGGGCATGTTCTGCTGTTGTTCCCAGCTTGCTACTTAACCTGCATTAATAAAAGGAATAGTTTTATAAAGCTATTGGGGTGACATTATCTTAAAATGATAATAGGTGTTCAATAATCGATTCCTAAACGCGCTACTTAAACACCTACTATGTAATGTTCAAAATGTAAAGTAACAAATGCTAAAAAACTTACACAACCTATGCATAAAGAGGCTATATCACCTTGTACTACATGTTTCATAAGGATCACATAAAACATAACCAAGTTGACGCATAAGGATTTCACACTTGGTATTATCTCTTATATGACAGTCTTAATACTTTCCCAAATATATCTGCAGCTCCACCATCATCACTTGCCCGAGCAAGAAGTCTCCCTTGTTGTAAGTTAAAGAGAACAAGTATATAAGATATGAAACCACACTATGCACAACCAAAAAAAACAAAAAATACAGTTGCGTGATAACTATGAGAAATTACACCAAATGGTATTGAGTCACTACATTCGAAAGGTTAAGCTCAAAATCTTTTTCCATTGCAGTATCCTTAATCTAGAAGTGTCAGCATGGGTGATTTCAGTAATGGGTCATCGTGTTCAAGTTGAAACATGTCATTTTTTATAATATAACGGGTGAGCTGACCCGAAATAGTTCTTAAATTTATTTGTTTGACTTGTAGTATCCAAACTGACCCATTGTTCAGACAAATGGTTTATAGTCGCCTCATATATGAATAGCATGTATTTCTTCCAAGTGCTACACCTAAATTTTAACCCAGCAAATCCTTGTACCTATTAGCATGAACACCTTTATGTTTGAATTAAAATGTAGAAAGTAGTCTAATTTGACTAAAACATGATTTAATTGATAGGTAGAATTGTTCAAGTAATTTCATTATTTAACCTTATGTACTTTACAACCTGAAACACAAAAATGTCTAAGCTTACTGAAATGATTTATAAAATCGTAGCTTCAAACAGAAAGAGGTCTTAATGAAACTTAGGCTAGGTTTGAATGAAGCAATAATATATATATATATATATATATATATATATAATCAATAATGAAAGAATATGTATTATAAGGTTAACTCTATTTACATAAGGAAATGACATATATAATTTTTGTAAAATTCCTCGTACAAATCCATAATATTAACATTAATCAAAATCATAAATAATTTAATCTTCACCAATATATATCGTTACTTTCTTTCATTAGTAGAAATATTAATAGTATTTGCACTAACCAACTGAAAATATACTCCATGATAATTATTCAAGAGCTTGTGATCGACAATAACTTAACATTCGATCCATTTAAAATTAACTTAGCCCAATTCACCCCATTTAAAATCAATATCAAAATCATGAATATAGACATCACACTCACACGTTGATTATTAGTAGTCCTAATTTTAACTTTAACACATGCTATGAGCCTATGACAATAATAGCTTTGGGGTATAGTTTAAGAATGTTATATATTACCAAGTGAGTGTAACGCTCATTCCCCGTTAAGGTATTATTTTATATTATAAATAATAGTATTCAATTATTTAGAATATAAGTTATAAGAAAATAGTAAAGTCATAAGCTGAAATAAATAAGTGTTAAGTTATTATAAGTTATGTGCCAAAAATAGGAAGAATAAAACTTAGAGGGCTAATGTTGCCAAATTAATAAACTTTAATAATTAAAAATCAGGAATAAGATAATTCAGGCATTTTCCAGAAAACTCAAGTGTGTGTGTGTGTGTGGTTGTTCTGTATCGACACCAAGAAGAAAAAAAGGGAAAATCTAGGGTTTTCCAAATTAAAGAAATTAATCAAAGAAGAAGGATAATCAAGCAATTAGGAGTCTTTAATCTCAAACCCTTCATCAAGTAAATAATGGTTCAATATAGAAATTAGGGTTTATGTTACCAATTTGGGTATAATGGTTAAAAGTTAATAATTTATGATTCTAAACATTAATTAGTTGTTATTAGGGTAAATTCACAAGTAGGAAGCCAAGAAGAAATCAAGTCTTGTGTTCAAGTAGGACTTTAGAGACTCAAGTGAGGTAAGTACCTTGACTAAACTTATAAATGATATCATAATGTTAATTATGATGTTTGTTGTGTTTTTATATAAAGAGTATGAATGTTTAATTAGCTTGGATCCAATGCTAGTAATGTTAATGTTAGCATATTTATTATGCTTGTGAAAGGTATGTATGAATGTTATGATTATACTCCTTAATGTGTTATGGTTAGTATTATCACTAGCTATGACTTGCTTGAAAGTAGTTTATGTCAAGTACTTACTAAGCGTTTTGCTTACGGTATAATTTATTAGTATTTGTGTAGGTTCGAGTGGCGTAAAAAAAGGTAAAGAGAAGGAATAGTTATGACTTAGAAGGTTGGTCGATTGGCTTGGTAAGTGAAGGACCCTTCTTTTGGATTAAGGAATCACAAACGTTGAAGCCCCCAAATGTCAATATCCTATTTTGGTATAATTATGTTACTTTGGGTCTTTTGTGTTCCTTTTGATGTCAAATCCTAGTTCATGTATTTTTTATTAATATAAAAGTGGGTCAAGTGTAAATGATATAATGGTTGTGAATGGTTATTAGTAGTTTGTTAAATGATGTTTGGGTTAAGTGTAATGCGACCCGTTAACTTGTTAATGAAATAGTTTATGTTGGCGCACTTTATAGCCAAAATATAATTGTCAAAAGTACAGGTTTTAAGGTTATTTGAGGTCTGTTACAGAAGGTTGGGTTTTTGTATGATTGAGTTTCTGCAAAATTCTACAGGTTCTGTGCAGGTTCTGTATCTAGGGACCAATACGGAGTATTGAAATAATGAATACGGCGTATTGGGTTTCTAATTGGATACGGAGCAGTGATACGGGGTATAAGAGTCTGAGATCAATACGTCGTATTCGATTAATGGATACGACATATTCATTAATTAAGACTTAAATGGCGTATCCATTTTCTTGGATACAGCGTATTCATTCCTCGGTCCAATACGGCGTATTCAAAAAGTGAATACGGCGTATTGATAACAGTTCACACAAGGTTTATATCTCTTTCGTGCTTTAAGTTTTCGGTTTCAGGTTATGATATATAGTTCTTATAAATGTAAATGAGCTTGAATGTTTTATTCGTTTAAATGCTTATTTCAAATTTTATGTAGTATGTTTGTGAAGTTCAATTCCGAATAAATTTCAAAAAAATTTCTAGCGTCTTTCAAGGGGCGTTTCAACTTGGTATCAAAGCATTGGTCTAAGAGATCTAGGATATCATGTTAGAATTCCCTAGACTTAGACTTTTAGGTGCGTTTGAGAAAGGATAGGTAGTATGTGTATAGTTTTTGCGACTTTCAAAGATACATGTGTAGAGCATTTTTATGACAACGCTTGGCCACCATTGTGATAAAAATACAATACATATGTATAGCTGAAAGTGTAGGGATTATACATATAGGTTTGATTAAGAGTAGGATTTTGAAAAGTTATAAGTAGAATTTAATAAATGTGTAGCGGTACTTAATATTTTAAACTCTTATTTTCAGCAAGAAGAAAAGATGGTTGATGAGCGTCATAAGGAGGTCTAGAAAGCTTCTACCTCTAAAGGAGTCGAGTCTCCAATAAATGATACAACTTGTGATGAAAGTGAAAATGAGTCTTCCTCTGGTTCTAAGGGCCTCAACTATGGAGGGTTCACAGAGGAGGAGACGAAAGCCTTAAGATCAATTATAAATAAGCAAGTAGGAAAAGCGATCAAGAATGTGATGTCGTACTATATTAGTCAAACAATCGACAATCTTAAAGAGGTGATCAAAAAGGAGATAGAATAATGTAGGAAATGTGGGATTATGAACGACAATAGAAATAACATGGCAACATACTGTGATTTTACGGCATGTGATGTGCCAAAGTTTGATGGGGCACTTGATCCAATTGCTAGTACTAGATGGTTTGCCGCCGTCGAAGGTACATTTTGTACTAGTAATTATAAAGAGAAGAACAAGGTCAACTTTGCTTCAAACTTCCTTCATGATAGTGCTAAGATGGGGTGGGAAGTAAATGTTTGTGAAAAAGGTGAAGAGTGGATAGGAACATGTACATGGAAGGAGTTTAAGGAATTGTTCAATGTCGAATTTACTCCCACCAAAGAAATTGATAGAATTCGTGAAGAGTTCCAAATTCTTACGCAAACCAATGAGACGGTTAATGAAATGTGGAAGAAGTTCAATGACTTGATTCGTTATTGTCCCGAGTACAATGGGAACGAGAAGCTCAAGGTTGAAAGATTTCAAAGAATGTTACGAGATGATATTCGTAAAGTGATCTCCCCATTTAAATGCACTACTTTGGATGATCTTCTAAGTAGGGCTCAGGTGAGAGAGGCGAACTTATTGAGGAAAAAGAATAAGGAGGCTGAGGAGACCAAAAGGAAAATTGAGTTTGGAGATCGAGATGCTAAAAAGCCTAAAAACGATCAAGGAAGAAAGAGTGGAGGAACTCAAATCAAGACACCGTGCAAGAAATGTCATAAAACTCATCTTGGAGTATGTCGAGCAAATTTGCCGGGTTGCTACAAATGTGGTGCCTTGAACCACATGAGCAAAGATTGTAAGAAGCCGATGATCTTTTGTTATAATTGTAATCAATTGGGTCACAAGTCAAATGAATGTCCGAACCCGAAGGCGATTGAAGCTAAACCCTTGAAGTCAATTAAAGAAGAAAAAGTGAAGAAGGTGGTGATTCCAAATTCAACGGATCGAGCATATATGATGGCTACCAAAGAAGATAAAGTAGTGCGTGATGTTGTAACAGGTACAATCCTTGTTAATTCTATATCCGTTCGTGTATTATATGATTCAGGAGCACGTGTCTCTTTTGTATCTTTTGAATTTAGTAAAAATCTACCCACTCCACCAAACAAACTTCATTTTCCCTTAGAAGTAGAAATAGCCGGTAATGAAATAGTAGTAGTGTCAAAAGTGTATCGGGATGTGGAAATAGAGATTGATGATAGTGCTTTTAAAATCGACTTGATTCCTATTGTATTAGGAGCATTTGATATCGTGATAGGCATGGATTGGCTCGATAAGTAAATCCTCAAGGTCGGGAAATAATTATTTATGGGGATAAAAGGAAGGGTGAATTTAAATTATGTTCCATGATGAAGGCTAGGAAATATTTGTCTCGTGGTTGTCAAGCTTATATGGTGCATGTAATAGACACAAATTTTGAGAGGAAAAGTGCTAAAGACATTCCGGTTGTGAATGAATTTCTCGATGTTTTTCCAAACCATTTGCCGGGTATTCCACCCGAGAGGCAAGTCGAGTTTCAAATTGATCTTATTCCGCGAGCAACTCCTATCGCTAAAACTCCGCATCGTTTAGCTCCGTCCAAAATGAAAGAGCTAATGAGTCAACTTCAAGAATTACTCGATAAAGGTTTTATACGTCCTAGTAGTTCTCCATGGGGAGCTCCAATTTTATTCGTTAAAAAGAAAGATGGTAGTATGCGAATGTGCATAGACTATCATGAGTTAAATAAAGTCACGGTGAAAAATGTATATCCTTTGCCAAGGATTGATGATCTCTTTGATCAACTCCAAGGCGCAAGGTGGTTTTTTAAGATTAACCTTCGTCCGGGTTATCATCAATTGAAAGTCCGAGAAGAATATATTCC
Organism: Tanacetum coccineum; assembly: GCA_026074375.1. Lineage (NCBI taxonomy): Eukaryota > Viridiplantae > Streptophyta > Magnoliopsida > Asterales > Asteraceae > Tanacetum > Tanacetum coccineum. The sequence continues at coordinate 16,018 of BQNB010120328.1, forward strand.
TAAAACGGCTTTTAGAACGCGTTATGGGCATTATGAATTCGTGGTTATGCCTTTTGGCCTAACAAATGCACTGGAAATCTTATGGATCTCATGAACCGCGTGTGTACGTCAATGTTAGATAAGTCCGTTATTGTATTCATCGATGACATTCTCGTTTATTTCAAAAGCAAGAAGGAACATGAAGCTCACTTATGAGAAGTTTTGAAAATGTTACGGAAAGAAAGATTGTATGCCAAGTTCTCAAAATGTGAATTTTGGTTACAAGAAATTTAATTTCTCGGCCTTTTCATAAATTCCGAAGGTATCAAGGTAGACCCGGCTAAGATTGAAGCGGTGATGAATTGGCAAAACCCTAAGGACGTCGGTGAAATTTGAAGTTTCCTAGGCCTCGCGGGTTATTATCGAAGGTTTATTCAAGATTTTTCCAAGATTGCATCGTCATTAACCAAGCTTACCATAAAGAAAACTCCTTTTGTATGGGGTGAGGACCAAGAAGAAGCTTTCGTTACCTTACGAAGGAAGCTATGTGAAACTCCAATACTCGTTTTATCGGATGGAACCAAAGACATGGTTGTGTATTATGATGCATCTTACTTCGGTCTCGGTTGCGTTCTTATGCAACGAGGCAAGGTTATCGCCTATGTTTCAAGAAAATTGAAAAAGCATGAAGAGAATTATCCGACTCATGATCTTGAATTCGCGGCGGTGGTTTTTGAATTGAAAATTTAGAGGCATTATCTTTTGGTGTAAAATTCATAATTTACACCGATCATAGAAGTCTTTAATATTTCTTAGAAAAGAAAGATCCTAATATGAGGCAACGAAGGTGGTTGGACTTACTCAAGGATTATGATTGTGAAATACGTTACCACCTGGGTAAAGCGAATGTGGTGGCGGATGCGTTAACCCAAAAGGAAAGAGAGAAAGTTACACGGATTCACTCGTTACGAATGATTGTTACTTCCGACCTTTTTAACCGGATCAAAGCGACCCAAGAGGAAGCATTGAAGGAAGAAAATTGGAAAAGTAAGCGAATTGCATCTTACATTCCTTATCTTGAAGACGACAATCGAGGAATTAAGACTCATCAAGGAAGAATCTACATTCCTTTCCGAAGCAACGTTAAAGAGTTAATACTAGAAGAAGCACACAAGTCAAAGTACTCCATCCATCCGGGGCTAAGAAAATGTATCTTGACTTGAAGAGGAATTATTGGTGTCCGGGTATGAAGAGAGATTGTGTTAAGTATGTAGAAAAATGCTTGACATGTCTTAAAGTCAAGGCCGAACATCAAAAGCCGTATAAAAAAATACAACCCTTAGAAATCCCGGTTTGAAAATGGGAAAAGATTACCACGGACTTTGTAACTAAGTTACCAAGAACAACGAAGAAACATGATGCAATTTGGGTTATAATAGACCGTTTGACAAAAAGTGCTCATTTCATCCCTATTTGAGAAAAATACCCGTTCATAAGTTGGCAAAAATCTATGTCAACGAAATCGTCGCACGTCAAAGAGTAACCATTTCTATCATTTCGGATAGAGATGGACGATTTACTTCTATTTTTTTGCGAGATTTTCAAGAAGAATTAGGCACGAGGTTGCACATGAGTACGCCATTTCATCCTTAAACGGACGGTCAAAGTGAACGAACAATTCAAACATTAGAAGACATGCTTCGAGCTTATGTAATTGACTTTGGAGGAAATTGGGATGACCATTTATGATTGGTAAAATTTGCTTATAATAATAGCTACCACGCAAGTATTAAGATGCTGCCCTATGAAATGCTCTATGGAAGAAGATGTAGAACGCCGGTGTGTTGGGATGAAGTAGGAAGTATGGAGTTAGCAAGCACGGATGTGGTTTTAGCAAACTGAGGATGATAGCGAAAACCTACGTGAAAGAATAAAGGAGCACAGATAGGTGGGAAAAGTTATGCAAATAAAGAAGAAGACCATCGAATTCATTGTTTAGAGACTTCGTTATGCTCCAAAGTTTCCCCATGGAAGGTGAAATGCGTTCAAGAACACAGGGAAAAAACTTAGCCCCAAGGTTTATAGGACATTTTAAAATATTAATAATGAGTCGGTGAAGTAGATCTATACCTAGAATTACCCAAGTAATATAAGAGTATACACAATACCTTTTCTTGGTGTCTTATCTAGGATATAGTGTCTCTCGGATGAGTCAAGCGTAATTACTTTGGATGAGGTAGAAATTAGTCCGGAGTTAACCTATCAAGAAGAACCGGTAGCAATCTTAGGAAGAAAATCAAGACAACTTCGCAATAAAAAAATTCCGTTGGTTATAGTGAAATGGAGGCATCGGAATGGACAAGCATTAGGTGGGAACTGGAAGAGAAGATGAGGATTAGATATCCTCAATTATTTCGAGAGTAGATTTCAGGGACGAAATCCCATTTTAGAGGGGATGAATTATAACGCCCGTTGCCGTTAAGGTATTATTTTATTGTATAAATAATAATAATTAATTATAAGAATGCATTTTATATGAAAATGGTAAAGTTATAAGTTAAAAATAAATAAGTGTAAAGTTATCTAAATATAAATACCTAAAGTAAGAGGAATAGAACTTGGGGGACTAGAATTGCCAATGGGACAAACTTAATTATATAAATATCAAAGTTATGAAATATCTAGCATTCCAGACATTTCCAAAAAGTGTAGGTGTGTGTGTTTGGTGTCGACATTCACAAAAAGAAGGAGAGAAATTAAGGATTCCATTAATCTTGAACAAATTGAGTAAGGAAGAAGAATAATTAAGCTATTAGAGCCATTAATTGTCATCCTCACATCAAGTAAGTAATTTCTTAATTTTAAATTAGGTTTCATGTTATAAATTTTGGGTATAATAGTTAAAGGATAATAATTCATGATTTTAAGTATTAATTAGTTGTTAATAGGGTAATTTCTCAAGTAGGAAGCTAAGAAGAATCAAGCTTTGTGTGCAAATAGGAATTTAGAGACTCAAGTGAGGTAAGTACTTTGACTAAACTTATAAATGATATCATAATGTTATTTATGATGTTTGTTGTGTTTTGACATAAGGAGTATGAATGTTTAATTAGCTTGGATCCAATGCTAGTAATGTTAATGTTAGCATATTTATTATGCTTATGAAAGGTATGTATGAATGTTATGATATACTCCTTAATGTGTTATGGTTAGTGTTATCACTAGCTATGATTTGCTTGAAAGTAGTTTATGTCAAGTACTTACTAAGCGTTTTGCTTACGGTTTAGTTTATTAATGTTTTGTAGGTACAAGCGGTGTAGAAAAATGTAAGGAGAAGGACTAGTTATGACTTAGTTGATTGATTGTTTGGCTTGGTAAGTGAAGGACCCCTCTTTTGGATCAAGGAATCACAAACGTTGAAGCCCCCAAGTGTCAACCTTCTATTTTTGTATAATTATGTTACTTTTAGGTCTTTTGTGTTCCTTTTAATGTCAAATCATTCTAGTTCATGTGTTTTGGTTTATAATGAAAATGGGTCAAGTGTGAATGATATGATGGTTGTGAATGATTATTAGTAATGTGTTGAATGATGTTTGGGTTAAGTGTAATATGATCCATTAACGTGTGAAGGAAATGGTTAATGTTGGCGCACTTTATAGCCGAAATATAATTGTCAAAAGTACAGGTTTTAAGGTTATTTTAGGTTTGTTACAGAAGGTTGGGTTTTGTGAGTTTGAGTTTCTGCATAATTCTATAGGTCCTGTGCAGGTTCTGTATCTGAGGACCAATACGGCGTATTCAACAAATGAATACGGCGTATTGGATTTCTAATTGGATACGGAGCAGTAATACGGAGTATAAGAGTCTGAGGTCAATACGTCGTATTCGATTAATGGATACGGCGTATTCATCAATTAAGACCTAAAGGGTGTATCCATCTCTTGGATACAGCGTATTCATTCCTCGGTCCAATACAACGTATTCGATAAGTGAATACGGCGTATTGGTAATGGTTCACAGAAGGTTTATACCTCTTCCGTGTTTCGAGTTTTCGGTTTTGGGTTATGATATATAGTTCTTATAAATGTAAATGAGCTGGAATATATTATTCGTTTAAACATTTGTTTTGCAGCCATGTATGTTTATTGGACATATGTCATCAGCCATGTGCTATTTATTTAGTGGTTCAAGTACACTAAATCAACAGTGTGACTGATATTTCAATACTTTTCCTTTCAAATATAATAGTCCTAACTAAATCTAGCGAATATCGATAGATCACATTAATGAATTCATGATTTATTTTTATTCACTGATTAAACCAGCACACATTTAACAATCAGAATGTTGATACATGAACAATAGCATTGTTCTTACCTGCTATACTAAGTGATGTTAGTTTTGGGATTCCAATAGTACATGGCTCATGTACTCCCGTCAATTAAACCCTTCCATGGTTCAGGTAAGTACATATCAGGTGGGGCGTAACGAATCCCAAGAGCATCAATGGCTCCATCAGCATCCATGGTTCATAAATTCAAATCTGGTATTGAAGGAGAAATACACGTTAGTTCTTTTATATTGTAAGTTGCAATCAACATTAAAATTATTTCGGGACACAAACTTAAGGTTATAAATGATAACATCACTTGGATCAGT
>BQNB010120329.1:0-20654 GCA_026074375.1 Tanacetum coccineum
GCCACCATACCGCATCATTGATGCACAAGTGTGTTTTGAGTAAAATGGTGGATGCTAGTTTGTGTGTGCGTTGTGTTTTTTTAATGTGATTTTAAATTGGTATTTTATTTTTTATTGTGTGTGTGTTTTCAATGTTGTATGTGCATGCGCAAGTACTTAAAAAAAGGAAGTGCAAAAATCATCCTTGTGATTTGTTAAAAAACCGTCTCACGTCTCTCGTTAATACTTCACCCAAAATTCATCCCTCAGTTAGTAAATTGAGGCACCGTACGTCCCTGGAGACGAACGATGCAATTTTTTTTCTCGTTAAGTACTAGCGAGGGTTTATAAAGAGGGTATTGTTATCTTTTTGCTGCCAAAGAGATGTATGGTGAACCTTTGCTTTAAATTTTTTTTTTTCTCAGTTTTTTAATTTAAAAAAAATTTTGTTAACATTATTATTCGTAAATAAATTTAACATTTTTTTACAAAATTTTTAAAAAAAAATCGCACTTTTTAAAATCTTAATAAGAGTTTTAGTAACTCGTTGGATTTGATTTAAATGGAAAATGATTGCATTAAGTTTGTAAAATATAACTTGAGGTTTGAAATTGGTTTTTGATAAAGTCTATGACTTTGGAAAATGAGTAAACACGAACGGGTCATGCCGAAATTTTGTAAAAATCTTATACTTAGAAATTATTTAGAAAACATAAATAATAAAATGTTTTGACTAAATTACTTAACGATTTGGATATGTCAAATTATAAATAACAAGTTATTTATACGAGAATAATATATATATTTATTATATATATTTATAATATTAGTTTTCTATATTTCACGTACTTACTTAACAAACCTCGAATACATGTTTATAAAAACCGATCACTGTCGTTTTTAATACACAAATATAGTTTACGCCAAAATTGTAATAATAACGTTTTTGCATCAATCACAATTCGTTAACCTTATCGAGTTAAATCGAAAAACCCCTTATTCTTCTAGGTCATTTAACCGTGTACCACGGTCGTTCCAGAGACCCTACTTTGACGTGTCTCACTTTAGCTCTTATCATCAAGGGTGAGTTATAGCCCCACTCTTTTATCGTTTTGAATACTTTGTTTTATAACTTGGGGTGAAAAAACATGGCTTGTTTTAAAAACTGGGACCACGTACTCATACGTGAGTTTTGTGCATGTTTACATGTTGCCTAAGTTAGCGTTTAGGACCACTATTTGCCTTCCGAAACTTTCATGAGTGCTGTTAATTTCTTGACCGTGGAGGTTCCGGTTGAGGGAGCCAGCGATTGTGAAATAAATATTGTCGTGATCTATTATTAGGATAATTATCCGTATCCGGTGTTGAGTTAGCGCTCACTAGTACGACGTTGTCCAAGGACTTAAACGGATATATGTATGTTCGAAGATGTAGTCTGGTTGTCTTTAGGTCGGACAACCTGGAAGGGCAGCAATCATTTGAATGTTATATGCTACGTTCAGAATTTGCTTCGGTTTCATGAGCTTAGTGCAACGTTAAATTCCTCTTTAATGTGAAGTTGTATTGTTACTAACTGTCGCATATTCGTTTCTGAATTCTTGTGGTTCCACTTAACAACGTTTCGAAACTTAAAACCTATTTGAATTCACCAACTTTATCTTACGTTTTAAGCATGTTTTTCACAGGTTCTCTAGCATGGATGTCGTTTGCTTGTCTGTATGTGAAGTCTATTTGACCTGTTTTGATACCGGTTTACCATGAGTTTATCTATGTCTTTAAAATACGTTGTGAACTATTTAAGCAGTCAGCGTTATTGTCTTTTTATGAATCCTTTTAATTATTGTTCAGATGTGAAACTTATTAATTATTTTAAATTCTTACGCACAACGGTGTTATTTTCAAAAAAAACGTTACCTTAGAGGTTCCGTTCTTTTATGCTTTGTACTTGAGATATCTAGGAGCGTCACCGCTCTTTATCAGAACACGTATTCCCTGTCTCATTATAGGGCAGTTTAGTTTGGGGGGGCTGGCGTGAAACATGATATATAAACGGATGAGATTTTCTTTATTCAGGTTAACAGCGGTATATTCTCCATGATCAGTTTTCCTACAGTTTTTTTTCGGATTACTCAAATGTGTAGGTTTAGTGAGGTTATGAACCCTGTCTCCTATACCATTTTTGGACCCACTTTCTTGGCACAATAAACATGTCAATGTATTGATGCCCCTAATGAAAGTAATGATACATTTTAGAGTACATTTATGTAACCATAAAATTGTAAACACACGTTAGCTAACTCTTTCGCTTGAGTTGTAACATGGTCCAATCCGGATCGGAGTTTGATTTTGCGTCTAAGACTATTGCTAGTGCTACTATGTGTGATCGGTTGAGTTGTAACAATAAAGGACCGTGCTAATGAGATATTCAAGAAGGTAGAAGACCAGAAGAAGTCTAGTAGAGGGAGAAACCAAGACGCTACCTTGCCTGTGTGGTCTTTACTTTGCTTGTCGTCAGAGGACAAGGCCACAAAATGATAAAGGAAATTGCTCTGTTGCTCAATGGAGCTACAGAAAGATAATTGGGTCGCGTCTTAAATATATTGTCAACAAACTTGGCGTGAGTGGTCAATCCGGTTGAAATGGGGACAATTGATGCCGGGGATTTCATGAGACATTTTGACTATAATCTGGTATGAGCTAAACCACAACTGGTTAAAGTCTCGCCCAAGTCTTCTGTGACACAAGTCAGAAGAGTATGTGATAGTAGGATTTTAAGCTTGATATTAGCCTAATTTCTATTGCTGCAGTCTATAATTTAAATATTAACTCACTTTCTGATGATAGAAATGCCCCATAAAAGATTGTGGCTTCGCTCTGCGATGGGAGGTGTTTCAGACAGCAACGATCAGAACTCATACTTAAGGATGGTATTCATCTTTGAGGAATTTCTCAGAGACACATCAGCGTGTTGCCCAGGCGAAGGGATATTTAGATGCCTCATCGCAACTTACATGTTGTTCCACCTGGTGTTGTCGAAGTATCGTAGCACCGGAGTAATAGATGATTTTGACAGTTGTCCCTTTTGAAGGGGTGATGGTGTTTAAGGACACCAAACGAATCTGCCCACAGCTGAAAATAAAAACAAACACCGAGTCGGTATACCAATTGCTCCTTCGACTGGGATTGTGTCTGACCACTTCTGCAGCCAAAATTGGATACTTTACTTGTTGAGACTATTTTCCGTAGTCCCGAAAAAGTTTCGTCGCTAAAAGCTATTTTTCTTGTAGTGACTACTTATCTTAATGTGAAGCTGCATGGAGAATTTTCACGTTTGATATACATCATAGGTTTCCCGCGGTTGAGCGCTTACAATTTCACCTTTCGAACAAGCAATCTGTCATGTTTGATCCTTCTGAAAGCATTGACTTTCAACTTGAGAAGACTTCAGAAAATACTTCTAAGCTCTTAGCTTGGATGGAATGTAACAAAACTGATGTTGAAATGTTGTGGAATTCCCCAAACACTAAGTTTGGAATAAAACTGACAAAATTTGAACACAAAGAAATCAAGGTAAAAGATACCCTATAAACAAACAGTTTATTTCATGTATTAGGTTTAGTAATACTACATTATTATTTTTTGTTACAAACAAGTTGTAGTAAACATATGTATTTCTTAAATAGGTAAAATCATTGGACAGATCCATCACGGTCCTCCTTCTTAGGGGGAGATTTTTTATCTACTCAGGCTATTAAACCATGTGAGAGGTGCTCAAGAATAGGAAGACTTTACGACATTTGATGATGTAGTATATCCTACATGTAAAGATGCATGTTTTGCACGTGGATTGTTGGATGATGGCAAGGAGTACATCGATGGAATTATCGAAGCAAGTCAATGAGGATTGGACGATTACTTACGAAATTATTTCGTAATGTTAATATTATCTGATACTTGTTGGGTCAAAACCCAATCAACCGGATTAATCCCAAACCCGCTGGAAAACCCAATAGAAGTCAAACGGGTCAAAACCCAACCCAACTGTCAAAGACAGTTAAATAACTGTCAAATGACAGTTATTTCACAAAGGTCACAACGGTTCACCAGAACCATTGCAACGATTCAAACTGAACCGATACAACCTTTAGATCGCACCTTTTCAGATTCTATAAATAGGAACAATTGTAAAGAACAAATTTGTGTGTATGAATGATTCAGATCAAATAAAACTTTTACTTTTGATATACTTTGATTGCACTTCAAATTCGATCCTGGAAATAAGGTTAAGACCTGTAGAACAACCCTGCTGCCAAAATGGAACCATTCTCGAAGACTTAAACTCTTGATACGAAAGTTAACATTCTGAACTTGCGGACATAAATATCCAGCTTGCAGACGACAAGTACTCGACTTAGTTTTGAGATGAGTTTTTTAATCAGATACACTGTTTACATTATCAGTATCTGCACAAAATTTACAAAAACCTACTTACATACACTTAAGATGTCAACAACCTTCTACTCATTCGACCCATTGATTTTCTATAATAACATTACACTTAACATATGATATATACACTGTATCGGACATGTTTAACCTTTGATGATGATATACCTAATAGACTATATAAAATATGTTTTGACAACCACAAAATCTAAACACACTATTGGACAAAATGTAAACTGACTTAGATATACTGATTCTGAATCTGGCAAAGTTTTATGAAGGATCAGAATATATTGTTTTATAGCTTTATACATACTCATGACCAGCCATCCAACCGAATCATCAAAGGCATGCCCCGTGGTCGAGTAAGATGGCCCACTTCAAACTCTTAATCCTCACGGGCTCAGATGTACTCTAAACGACACTAAAGACAAGCAAATAAAAACACGAACACTCTAATCTTAGCTAAAGATATGTTACAACCATGTAAGAAACCATCAAACAAATGTTATTATATATAAACAATTGGATTGGATCTAAACAAAGATAAACAAACAAAGAATCCAAAATTCACCAAACTGAGCTACTCGATCAAGGAATCTAAGGATCTCCCTTAATTAATCGATAAATCAAACAGGAAGTTATAAGTGAATGCCAAATATTATGTTACAAGAAAAGAGTAGATAATGAAATAACATCACTGATATTGTCATCACCTCTGTCAGGATCACCCATGCCATGAGGAGATACAAGGCTCTTCACAAATACATGCTCATCATAATTATAATTACATTCCGAATTTGTGCATAACCGGATATGAGGATAATCATCGAGAAGTTCACAGCGGCGACGTTTAATGCTTCGCACCAATACAGGAGCACCTGAACCTTCTTCTAACAGCCATATGTGAAGATGAAGAATGAAGAAATCCTCTCGTAGAACGTAACACATCACTGGTTTGCGTGTATCGTAACCAGGTGGCGGTAACGTTCTTTCCCAAGACTCTTGTACATTGTAGCTTCTCATTACCCATATCTCAATATCCTCATTTTTCTTGCAGTTTATATTTGGACTAGCAAAGATGCATAGACAGTCATTCATAGTCCCCAACTCCCAATCTGATCCACGCAATTTTGGTTGTGGGATTTCTTTAAAGACCTCTTTGGATAAATCAAAAGAAACAATTACTTTCTTTTTATTTCGAAATAAATACCAGTGAATCGCCCCATTGCATAGGATACCCTTCCCACCCAAATCATAGCCCGATTCTAAAATGGATCTCAAAGTTTGATTTCATTGTTAACACTTGAAAAGATATTTTTTTAGTACATTTATTAAAGAACCCTATAACAACCTTGTAATCATCTATGGATGAATCATAGCCAAAACCCGACACACACGTCTGAAACTAGAATAAAACAGCTCCGTAGGATTTCTTAGTTGTTTCACCTCGCGAGTTGAGGGATTAACGACTAAAAAATCAGTAGCGTTACGAGAGATGCATACAAGACCATTAGACGAACCAACAAGATATTCCTCATCATAACACACTCTAGTAGCAGCCAAACTATTGATCCTTGTATTCCCGATTTCATTATTATCTACTTTCTTTTTAAGATTGTAGTTAAGCTGATATTTAGCAAAACGAGGACTCGAGATTAAGGAATACCATGATTTACATACACTTTTGCATCGGATGAGATCGTTAACTTGCAATCTCATGAGTATCTCTTCTTGAATATCAAGGCCAGTCTCTGTCATTGAATAACCAAAACAAAAAATAAATAAATAAAAATACTAATCGTAGCTAGGTTTGCAATTAAATGAATATAATACATACACATTGTCGGTTACTTGCGATATAATCGCATCTATTCTTTGTTTTTTTTTTCTTTCTCCTTTGTGAATGTGGGCTGTGCGTTATGGTTGTTAATATTGCTCATTAAATCTCAATGCCGTGGTTTATGTGTTCATTACGTCTATTCAGGTGTACGAGGGAGGTCTAAGCGGTAAGCAACCTTACCCCTACCCAAGGTAGGAAGACGGTGTATGGGGGAGGTTGAGACGTAGGGAGCCTAACCCCTACCTAAGGAAGAGAGACTGCTTCCGGTTTTACCAAAGGTAGAAAAGGATCTCCGACCTTTCGAGGAGTAAAGATCGAACTCTTAACCACTTTCTCCAGAGGCAAGGGTGTTAACCAATTGATCCAAACGGCCTTGCTATATCTCATCAAAACCACACTAAAAATAACTATCTAAGGCCACACATTGACGTAATGCTTGTTTACAAAACATCGAAACATGCATGCTTTAAGCTTTCAACAAGTGTTACCCAAATGCCAAAGGCTTTGTGTCCCAATGCAATGGCAAATCGAACTTGCACAATGTTCTTTTTTTTAAAACGGAAAGTTCGTTGTTAGTGATTCGAGCTCACAGTGACATCCAATTTGGCAGTATACAAGACTCGAACCTTTGATATGAACATATCCTATAATAGGCTAGTATCAAGACTCGAACCTTTGATATGAACATATCCTACAATAGGCTTGTATCAGTTCATAAGTCCATGTGTAAAACACACTTAAAAAGCTAGCTTGTAAGAGGAGGGGAAACCTAGACTTTACAAACCACCAACCAATCTCATTCTTGGCCGATGTGGGATCATAACAATACCCCGCTCTTTGAAGAACCAACGTCCTCGTTGTTCACGACTATGTTGGTCACGGTTGGCACCCCTCTTTGGGTTTAAGCCACCACTCTATAGGCCACCACTCCGAGCTCGTTGGTCGAGGCTATGTTGGTCACGGTTGACACCCTTCTTTTTTCGGGTCCAAGCCACCACTCCGAGTGTTGGAACCTCGAAAGGTAGGGCAAGCTCTGATACCAATTGATACGAACCGGTTCGATAATAAAATAGATAGAAGAAATTAAACAAGATAGTTGATCTATGTTAATGAGATAAACCGACCCCCCGATGATGTATATTAGTGAGATAAATCGACTCCCCAATTGATTAATAAATCAATACTTCATATGATTCCACATAGTAAGAAGTACAATCATAATACCTTATTTATAATAAAAGATGCCCTAATCTTAACTTGTTCACTAAGAAATATAATAAAAAAAACTAACTAAATATTAATAAGGAAACTATTAAGAAGGTTCTTATCAACCTTCACCTTATGGGATAAACCCACTCATTTTTTGCTACAGAAGGAAAACCCCTACAGAGAGGCTTGAACCCGAGACCTCTCGCATGTGACAACAACCTTTCTGAGGTTACCCTTAGTGGCCATCTCAGCTAGCCCAGATGGTTTTGCACATTGTTCTTGAGAGGACCGAAATCATGGTTATATATTAAAGTAAAACGTCAAGGAAGGTGTTCAATAGTAGCAACACAAAAATTGCTAAGCCCCATTTAATCTTTACTATTATAGCTTCTACAAGCTAACTCCCATAAAAAAGTAAAAAAATTTCTTAGAGATTTAGAGTAAGGGACTAAGGGTTGAATAACATACTAGGGTTGTAATCAAGTCAAGCCGAGCTCGAGCTTGACATGGCTTGAACTTGCTTCGAATATTATAAAATACATATAAACCCTTAGATCTATCAAAACAAAAACCTATATCATGGGTTGATGTTAGTTATAATCCATTAATTTACAATCTTTGTTTAAATAGTTTAAAACTTTTCTTTGTTCCATCTTTATGACAGTCAAAACAAATAATTATATACATAAAATTGCGACGGGTTAAAGTTGAATGTTTTATTTAAATAGGTAGCGAACCTGCAAAATCAACACTTGTTGTAGTGCAAAGTCATAATATTTTCATTCAAGCTAAACATTTCTATTTGACCGGTTAGGGTGTCACACCCCGACAATGGCGAAACCTCAAGAATGTAACATAATGATCAAATAATATTTTTTGTCTTTTAGTGAATTTACTAAATAAATAAAATAATAAAATAATATTTTATTATTTTATATGAAAAATCATGTTTTTAAGTAAAATTTCAAAGTATAAACTTTTTACGAAATTTCGACATGACCCGTACGTTTATACAACTTTTTCCAAGGTTTTTAACCTTTATTTCAAACACTTTTCGAACTTTCGACACTTTTCCGACAAAATTGCAAAATCTCAATATTTAACATTTACTAAAACGTTTCTCCCAAAATAACGTTCAATATCACTTCGTAAATACATTTCACTTTCAAAAAGTCCGTCAAAACTCTGAAAACGACTAAATATCACTTATTGGGCTTTAAGGCTCAATAAGAGTCCATTAAGATATTTATACGTCCAAAATACGATCCAAGCCCAAAACCAAGGCCCATTTACATTCATAAGTTCCTACTAATAAGTAGAAAATAATTCGGACTACAATAAGCCCTCTCATTAAGCCACGGCTTAAATGAGCCTCTTGGGCCGTGAGCCCATAAGCTCCATAATACTTATATTAAGCTTGAAAATAAGCTAATAAGCTACGTATCACATTTTGTTACTATCATAATCCTCAAAAATAGTCTACGAGCATACGCCATACCACGAAAACAATCAAAAATCACTTCCCTTGTGATTTTAATAAGTGACGAGAGCATCTAAGCTCAAATAAGCCACGAAATAAGCCCAAAATAAGCTATACAAGCTATTATTCAAAATAAGCTATCTAGCAACATATGCTATTCAACCATCACGACCACAACATCAAAACTACAAAACCCTTTTCTTTCTCTTTTTAAATCCGACGAACCAAACACCTATTTTTTATGCGTTTCGTTTTCAAAAATCGATTTTTACGACGATCAACTTGTACAATTGACATCTATGCATCAATATAAAAATGTAGATTTCGACACGAACCGAACAACCCAAACGTTGTTTAAATGAATACTCAAATACTCGTATCAACCTGGAATATCGGACGAACACACACACACACACTTATGTGTGTGTGTTTTTTTGAAATGAAATGGAATGATTGGAAAGGTTTTAGTGAAAGCATATAAGTGTACAACCTTGGGACATATTAGCTAAAATTAACCCTCCTTGTCCCCTTAAGCTTCCATGACCGGCTAGAGCATCCCATGGGGTCTCGGGTCTTTCTTTTTGTGTCGGGATCACTTAAAAGCTCGTAAAACTCAACCATAAAATACTCCCCAAAGTTACTAAGCATTTTTATTCACTTTAAAAATACATTTCCAATAACTTAGAGTATTTACTTGTCATATTTTCTGTAACATTTCATATTTTCAGGTCTTTTACGACATCATCTATTTTACTAAAAAAAAATTTTCTCGTACGCGTTTACTTTTAATCTCCCAGAATGAATATAACACAATAATAACCTCTAAAAGGACTATTATTCACAATAAACCATAAATTACTACAATTCTCAACAAAATCACCACCGTCAACACGGTACAATATCTGAATAAACTGAAATAAAAAGTCAAATGCGTCAAATGGACGAAAAATGAAATATATTAGAGGAACACAAAAAGGGAGCAAACGGGGTACATTAAGGATAAACATATCAAATCGACCATTCACAAGTAAGGGCGTGAATTTACCATGTATACAATCTTCATCTTGCAGTCAGTTCTGCATATTACATAAAAGCGTCCTTTTTTTTCAGGTATATACAAATGATATTGTCCGATCATATTAAAACGGGCCAAGCACATACATCTATACCAAGTTTGTACACTGATTGAAAACTAGTAACAACTAATGACAACAAAAGAAACTTTAACAATATAGAATATACCCATACATATGTGGTAGATGTGACAAGACGGGTAATGCTTTGTATTGGTCACAACAACTTGGGTCAATTAGGTGTACCAGCAATCATTTTTCCTCTCCCATTTAATAGATATCCTAATGCTTCAATGTAATTGAAACTGATATATTACAGCAAAAAAATTCTAAACTTTTTTAGTAAAGTCATTTAGAAGGTTGTGTGTATTATAAATACACTGTTTGTGGCCAAAACTTTTAAATAGTGGTTTTACATGTTTCTGTTCATGAAACCCGTTGTTTACATGTTTGGATGGTCATCCAAACTCAGAAGTCCAATGTCAAAATTTTAAAACTAGAAGGTCATCAACCATACCGCCATGATAATAGGGGTCGATAGACGTAGATATTTACTGAATAAATCGTACTATTATTATTCATTTGTGACAGGACAACCAAGTTGCTTGATGGTAGGGACTTGCTAGAAATCAAGCTTAGAAATGTTTTATATATCTCTCATTCTGCAATATATAAACATGCCTAAAACTCCCCACGACAATGTTACAACTAGAAACCCCTTGATTGTGAGAAAACACTTGAGAGCAGAGAGCGAGCTAGACAGAGAGCTCATTGTTTGGAACGAATCCGCTTTTCTTGTTTTCTTTTTCTCTTTAAATCTGATTAATAATTTTAGTGTGGAACATTTACGTGTATCCATTAAATGTATGCACAAACACGAGCGGAGATGTGAAGCCGAAACAAAACACATACACTTCTGTTTAACAGCGATACTTAGTAATAAAACTGTTTTAAGCTTAATAAGAGCTACTTTAGAAAATGGCTAGTATCATAGCTTGATCAACATACTTCACATAACTAAATTTTGGTTGTTTTTTTTCTCATTATATATACTTGCATTTGTGTTTAGATGTCCGATACTACTAATATTAAACCAACCAACGAAGGTCAAAGTAGCAATGAACCAAGATTATGAATTTCAATTTCAAACAAAATTTCACTTGCAGACGAGGTTGGAACTTTCAAAATCACTTACGACTAATTCAATGATCTTTTTAGCTTTTGACTGCCTCATCGTTTTCGAATTGATTGATTATTTGATTATAATTAACTCGCAAAATCAAGTAGAAAAGATAATCTAAAAAAATTTGAAAACTCCGTCTAACTCCACACTCATTTTCATTTTATACAAGCATTCATTGCTCCTTAATTCGTATGTTCAACTGAATTTAAATCTATTACAATCTAACATAGATATATAAACATCTAAGCTGAACAATGCTAACATTTGCGTGTGCGCGCACTCTCAGTTGGTTGTAGGAAGTTGTCCCGCACATTTTTATAAATATTCGGGACCGCCCCAACTCCACTGTGTCATTGTAAAATCTTGCAGCCTTAAGCGGTTTTATCCCTCCTGTACTCTTTTGAGATCTAATGATGCCATAATTTCTTTTGAATTTGCGTGCCGGTTCATAATTTACTACGAAGACAATAGTGGGAAGTCAGGAAGTAGATTATTTCTAGTTAATATTGCTTGATGGCTTCTTGTTTCGGGCAGTTTTATATAAAGCCTTGAGAGGATTAAATATGTAAGTCTCTAGTATCACGAAAATAATAAAAAATAAGGTCTATCATTCACTTGTTAGTTTTTGCGCGCTATGACATCTTGGTACATTGAAGTCCTTTGAACCCTTGGTTTATTATATATATATATATATATATATATAATTATATTTTATATATATATATATTTATATATATGCTATATTATATATTAATGCGTGCCATGTGTGATAAGAGACTTTTTTCTTATATGACTGAAGCCGAGTTGACTGTGATTAATTTTAAATTGTTCTTTTTTCGCAACGCATGTCATTTATAATAAGTATGATATTAATTGCCATACGTGTTTGTCATTTGATATGAAATATGGTTTAATTAGGTTTTTAAAATTCTTTCCATAAGTGTGACCTTTGCAAGGATGTTGTGTGTAACACACCTCAAAAAGGAATTATGAGTTCAAAATAATCTTTATAAAGTATTGATACACAGCATAAAAGAATTCCAAGTGTGGATGTAGATCATACATCTAAGAGCCTAAAATCCTAAGTTAATTATAATTGTGATTTTTGATTAAAATTAAGATTAACTTTAAAGGACACCTGATATCAAGTGGGAAAGCACATATGTTTGTTTTCTTAATATTCATATGTTGGTATAACATATTTATAAGTGTTCCATTCATCTAACCAAAGGTAAATCCCTTAGATTGAAATTGAAACTTCAACATTGAGTAAGAATATTTTGGAAATAAAACATGATGATCTTGTAATTAAATGTTTTATTTGAAATAAACATATTCGGTGGTTATGTCTAAACACAATGCAAAAAATAATATCATTAAAGCGAGGTGCCTTTTAAGTCTTCTTTAGTTTTTAAAGGATATTTTCCACTTTCGATTAATGTTAATACTTGGAATGGAAACTTGAAATTTTTACTAAGCATTTCCATCATGTATGCTACTTTTGTATTGGGTTTGTAGGTTGTACTTTTGCAAAGGAGAGTAGGGTGTGTTGTTTGGGATGGCTGAATGTAAAATAGATTATTGCGTCTTAGAAATTAGCATTAAATCAGAGAAATCATTGTGACAAAAAGTGATATTAAAAAATGGTGTTTGTATTTTGATTAGTGCTGTTTGATATTTGCAATAATCAGATATATCAGTTTTGTGTTAAGTGTTTGCCAATATTAGATTTTTAATGTTTAAATACATGCAAGACCAAAATGATTATTCTTTTATATTATTAAATGTCAAACACATGGATCGCAGTGGCAAGTAATAATAGATTTATCGAGGGGGTGGTTATGGTAAGATATTATATTATTGTAAGCACGGTTTTTTGGGGGAAGGGGCAAAGCACACCCTCCCCTGTTGCTTCTTGTGAAAACGCGTTTGAGAATTGATATCACAAATAATACTTATTAGCTTTTGTTTGTCAAACACCCCCTCCACAAAATAACATTATTCACGTTAGGGTAATCGTGATAATATAATAATTCACTTGATATCCGCTAAATAGGTTGCAACACCTTCTATGTAGTATGACTCGTTAAAACAAACAGTTTGTGAATAGAGTTGTTTGGAATACGGGATAATAAATGCTATTACCAATGTTTGGAACTCTCTCTTCCGCCCCAAGTCCCAATAATGAAAGAACCTTATGGATACTTGCGCAAAGTCTAACGCAAAATCATCATGACAACGAACTTGAAGTGGTCATAATGCACCCACCAAACATTGACAACAAAGAATACGTTTTAAAATCGTTTACGAATCCGCTCTATAAGCCGCATGTGTTGTTTGTGTCCACTGATGTCCAATGATGCTAGAGGATACATAATCCTAGTTGAAGTAGGATTTTATCATTTATGTTGACTCTGTTGTCTAGATATGCTCGGCTAAGAGCATTGTTGCAATACACATTAAAGAATAAGAATACAGTATGGGCCGTTTAGTTAGTAAAAAATATCTGTTTTTTTTCAAAAAAAAATTATGTGAAAGGAAAATATTGAAAATTCGTTAAGTCGCATTTTTTTCAACATTTTAAAAAATAAGTGAAATTCTCATTCTCACTTGTTTTCAACATTTTAACCAAAAAAATTGAAAAGTTCATTATATCATTCTCAGTTTTTTCTTTCTCATTTTCTTCTCAATAAAAAAACGAGATCTATATACACCATTCTAACCCTAATCTTTCGTGACATCCTCCACCGTCTATTCTAACGGCCATTTGTAATTATTTTTAAAAATTTGGGTTTATATGTTTTCATCCATTTTCATTCGTTTTTATACATGTTCATATGTTTTCAACCGTTTTTATATGTTTTCATCCGTTTTATACGCTTTCATCCGTTTTCATTTGTTTTTATACATTTTTAAATATTTTCGTCTGTTTTCATTCGTTGTTATACATTTCCATCCGTTTACATTCGTTTTTATCCGATTATATGCGTTTTCATTCGTATTTACCTATTTTTATGCGTTTTCATGTGTTCTTATCCGTTTTTTTACGATTTCATCCGTTTTTAACCGTTTTCGTATTTGTTTATATATGTTTCATCTGTTTTTATACGTTTTCATATGTTTTTATACGTTTTCATCCGTTTTATATGTTTTCATCACTTTAAATCCGTTTTTCTTTGTTTCATCCGTTTCATTCATTTTTAACCGTTTTCTTACGTTTTCGTCTGTTTTTGAACGATTTTGTACATATATGATTTTTTATGTTTTTACTTCTTTTTTACGTTCTTATATGTTCTTTTATACATTTTATGCTTTTGAGTACGTTTTTATACGTTTTTATCTGTACTTGTACGTTTTTGTACGTTTCAATACGCGTTTATACCTTTTTTACGTTTTTATACATTCTTTTTCTCGTTTTTATACCTTTGTGTATGCTTTCATACGTTTTTGTACGTTTTATTCGTTTTTGCCCAATTTTTTTTCATTTTTTATATTTTTATACGTTTGTATCCGTTTTCATCCGTTCTAATTCGTTTTTGTAAGTCTTTATACATATTTATACGTTTTCATTCGTACGAAAACATATAAAAACAGATGAAAACGCATGAAACCGTATAAAAACGCACAATATGTATAAAAACATATAAAACATATGATAACAAGGAAACGGGTGAAAACGTTTATAAACGGATAAAACGAATGAACATGGATGAAAACTTATAAAAACGGATTAAAACCGTATAAAATGCATAAAAATGGATGAAAAGAAAACGAATGAAAACGTATAAAAACGAATTAAAAACGTATAAAAACGAATGAAAACGGACAAAAACATATAAAACGGATAAAAACAAATGAAAACGTATAAAAACGGATGAAAACGTATAAAAACGGATGAAACGGATAACAATGTATAAAAACGGATGAAGACGGTTGAAAACGTATAAAAACTTATAAAAACGTACAAAAAATTAAAAAAATCATATAAAACGTATGAAAACCTACAAAAGTCGAATATGAAAAAAAGTTGATTGTGAGAAGAAAATGCTTGAAAATAGCTTTATCTAAACATCTTTTCAGTTTTTAAAAAAGGGAAAATACCACTCTGTCTAAACGGGTTTTCAAAATTCTCAACTCTTCTCTAGAGAAGAAAAACCATGATGTTCTCTAGGAATTTAGAAACAGAAAAACAAGAAAAAACTTCACCAACTAAACAGCCCCTTACATTTTGAGAAATTGCTAAGATGATTATCTCATATAGGTATGTTGTTGGATTTAAATACCCTATGAAGAGTATTGTGGCAATACCGTACTATGATACTTGTAATAGTATGCACATGTACAAATGACTGAAACAAGTATTCGAATCATTCATAATTTTTGAATCTGAAACAAGTATTCGAAAAGTTTACTCAGATGACTATTAGTTGTCTTGTACCAAAAGAGTTGAGAATGTTGAGAACATTGGATTTCAACTTACTAAGTAGTCTTATGCATATCTGTTTATTAGTATTTGGATAATGAAACTGTAAGCAATTATATTAAATAATGAATTCATATGCCTGGTATGATCTTTTTCATTTATACTATTGCGTTTTATATTTGCATGTTTATTTCTTAAATAATTTAATTATTCTGAATATGTCCATTGTCAATTAACAAAATGGGAGTATTGTTAAATTAAGACAAGTGTGAGTGTGTGGTTATACATTTTGAATATGTTAATAGTTCCCGCCAAACTCATATTTTATTCATAAAGGATGCATATTGGACTGCTCTAACTTTCGAATATTTGCTTTTGGATCCTTGTCATGAATAAGATATTAAAAATGGTTGTATTAATGGTCCTTAGACTTGAAATACAAGTAAACCTTGCATGTGTGAATATCACTTTTTGATTATAAGTCAAACGCTATCCTGAACAAGGTAGTTATAAAGGCTATTTTTAAAAGTGTTGTGAAGCAGCATCCACGACACTTGTAGTCAATACAAAATTTGTTCCTCCAATTGTCTAATTATAGTATGATACTACTGGCACTTCTTTAGAATTAATCAGATTTTTACATGGCCATGTCCAAAGGGTAAATCAAGATGATACTTGATTACATTTGAAAATCTATATTAATATCTATAATGGGAAACTAAATAGTTAAACTATATGGAATGAGTTAAATTTATATACATGGTTTAACGGTATCTGAAACAAAGAGATATTAATATCAATAGCAATAAACCATTATACTGAGATATTTTTTGAAACCAAAACTCAGTTATTTCTTAGAGCAATGGAGTGTTGCTAGACGTTTTCCATTGTTAGTATAAATTAATGTACTACATTAACTCCTAAGTGAGAGCTGTTGGTTTGTGGTTGTTACATGTAATTATCTATACGGCTAGAAATACGTGAACTTATGAGCGAACGTACGAATACACGAAGAGTACATTTATTAGAGCAATAGGTTTCATAAAGAGCAAATGTATGTCATTTGGGCTCCACTAGGTGCCGCACCCACCCACATTTTTTTTCCATTTTTTCAAACAAGCTAAATTCATTTCGTTTAAATAAAACTACAATACGAAAATATAAATACAATATGAAAATAAAAAACGCACAAAACAAAGATACGCCAAATAAAAAACATGCGACCAATTAAAAACATACGACAAATTAAAAACAAGAATAATGCCCGGTCACTCTTGATCATACTTTGCCATTATCTTTTCTTGTTTCTTTCGAATAATGCTGGCTTTGGGTTCTAGCAACGACTCGGGACCAATCATGAGAAACTCCAATTCTTTACACTCCGTGTATGCCAATTCTTTTTCTTTCTTCTCCTCGTATGCACAGATGAGGCTGCTTGCAATTTGCGCCTTAAATCCTCATATAAAGAATCCGATATAAACCCCGATGCACTTTCCCCGCTGCTCTTCGTCGTTTCTGATTTTGTCTTTTTTGCGGGCTAGTTTTACCGGTGAGACGAGGTCTCACATCTGGCCCGAATATTTCATTGCGATCATTTGTATCAAGGGGTTTCGGCGCGTCCTATTTGGAGTGATTTTTTAAGATACGTCACGCGTGTTCTAGCAAAAAATTTCTCCTCTTTGACTGAGCCATAAAATTGGTATTTGCAGTCTCGATATGATCAGCCTCATTTTTCCTGCTTTTACGTTCAAGATGTTTGTAAATAGCGTCGAACTTTTAGCAATCACCGTTTATCCTAGACCATTTACCCGTGAGCATATACTTGGTACGAGTACCTTGATATATACCATTGTTGAAATCTTGCATAATCTGCCCCCAAAAGGAATTCTCGTTTCGGTCGACTTTGATGTCGCTATTCTTGAAAGTTTCGATCCAACACTCGCATATCAAAATTTCTTCCTCACGTGTCCAACGTGACCACTGACGGCTCTACTCTTCCACCTCGTTGTCCTCGTCCAAATCCACCGTAGATCTTTTCGCCATTCGTTTACCCCTACAGTTTTCTTTTGTTGGTGGTTGTGGTTCTTTGAATCGTGATTGTGATTGTGATTGTGATTGTTATGGTTGTGATTGTCGTTGATGAAAGCTTTGTGGTGACGCATTTCGTTGATGTTGGAGATTTTGGAATTGGTTGTTGAGTTGTTGGTTTTGAAAAGCTTGTTGTTGACGATGATAAATTTATTCGGGTGTCATTTGGGGCATAGTATATTGCGTACCAAAAGGAGGATATAGTTGGTATGACGAGGAAGAAATTAAGTTTTGTGACGATGGTGTAGACGGGTTTAAGGAAGATGACTGGCGCAGGTTAGTGTTGAGAAGGTTAGTAAAATACCCGTCATTTGATATTGAGACATTTTCTTGTTTGTGTTTTGGGAGAATTAGAAAGTTTATATGGTTTTAGTGTGTTTTTAAAAAGAAATGAAGGGATGTATATAAAAGATGGGATAAATAAAAAAAATTATTTTAAAAAACTAGTCGTTTGATATGAAATGGTTATTTTTTGTCCTTTTTTTGCGTCGTGTAGTGGCGAGCTACCGACGGGCTCCACGTCGGATTCGGCGAAAAGATACGCCGTGACACGTTTTGCTCTTATGAAATTAGTATATGGGAATATATTAGCTACACCTAATTGGCTACAATTTGTGCTATAAAATTGTGGGTCTCTGTGTTTGAAAGTGGGTCCTCGAGTCCTCTGTGTGGGTCCCTGAGTTATTTGTTGTGTATTTTGAGAAGGGGATTGTAGCCAAGTTGGCTACAATAATTGTAGCCAAGTTATCCCTTAATATATATGCTTGTTAGATATTTATTAATTATATAATATGTTTCACTGAATGTTTTGGCGGTTGTTAGTTTAACCGTTAGATGTTTTAAACTAATTTAATACATGTCAAATACATATGAGGGACTTAGATGTACGAAAACTAAACTCGTGGGACTCCTTTCCCTATGATGGCCGGTTGGAAGGGGAGATATGTGTAGTTTTTTGGAAACTTAAGGAGGTGAAGGCCTAAACTTGGAGAACAAGTTTTTAAAGCTATATAAACCACCTTTAGGATTAAAAAAACCCACGACATTCACATAAACCTCAAAAGCAAAACTTTGTTTCTCCCTTTTCCTTTGTACTCCCTCTCGATCGGCAGAAAACGTATCGTATTCGGGTGACGTGTAGTATAGTTTCATTAGGTTTAGGATTAATATTGCTTGTTCACAAAGCTAATCCTTAACCAAAACAAAACAGCATCAAGCATGTCAGACGCATATTGCCTAGACTGCAAACGCAACACAGAGGTAGTCTTGGACCACTCAGCAGGAGACACAATTTGCTCCGAATGCGGTCTTGTTCTTGAATCACATTCAATAGATGAAACATCTGAATGGAGAACATTCGCTAATGAATCTGGAGACAATGATCCTGTCCGTGTGGGTGGACCCACAAATATATTGCTGAATGATGGTGGCTTGTCTACTGTTATTAGTAAACCGAACGGTGTTACTAGTGATTTTTTGTCGAGTTCTTTGGCTCGGTGGTCCAATCCGGATCGGAGTTTGATTTTGGCGTTTAAGACTATTGCTAGTATGTGTGATCGGTTGGGGCTAGTTGCAACAATAAAGGACCGTGCTAATGAGATATTCAAGAAGGTAGAAGACCAGAAGATGTCCAGTAGAGGGAGAAAGCAAGACGCTACCTTAGCTGCTTGCCTTTACATTGCTTGTCGTCAAGAGGACAAGCCACGAACTGTAAAGGAAATCTGCTCTGCTGCTAATGGAGCTACAAAGAAAGAAATTGGTCGGGCTAAAGAATATATTGTCAAACAACTTGAGCTTGAGATGGATCAATCCGTTGAAATGGGGACAATTCATGCCAAGGATTTCATGAGACGTTTTTGTTCCAATCTTGGTATGGCTAATCCAATTGTTAAAGCCGCCCAAGAATCTGTGCATAAGTCAAAAGAGTTTGATATACGGAGAAGCCCAATTTCTATTGCTGCAGCTATTATTTACATAGTAACTCAACTTTCTGATGCTAAGAAGCCCCTCAAAGATGTGGCACTTGTGACTGGAGTTGCACAAGGGACGATCAGAAACTCATACAAGGATTTGTATCCTCATTTGACGAAAATCATACCCACCTGGTATGCCCAGGAAGAGGATATTAAGAACCTCAACAGCCCTTGAATAGCCATATTTATCATCTATTAATACATATTCCCATCCATTGTTATCTAGTGCACCCTTGGAAGAGCTTGGTAATTCGATTATTTTTAGGTAGCGAACCTGCAAAATCAACACTTTGTTGCAGTGCAAAGTCATAATATTTTCATTCTATAACGTGGAACTTACTTATAGTTTGTGTACACATCATGGTGTTTAAAGTTCAAGAACACACTATTTTCCAGTATACATGTATGGATGCAGACTTTTTTCCGGCGGTGGTTTTAGTGTTCCTCCGATGGAGGTGTGTTTTTTAGGATAGAGAAAAAAAATAAATAAATGAGATGAGGTGTGTTTTTTTTTGCATTATATATGTGTGAAGGATTGGATTATGACCATTAGATATGAATGAAATAGATGGTCAAGATCAAGTAATTTGATCTTTTTTTTGCCCTTGCTTTTTGAGGATCTCTGAGATCCTCGAGGTGAGATCCTCGTTATACAACAGTTGTTTTTAAAGGCTCTCATACAAGCCTTAGTTCATATTCAGCCGGAACAGGCAATTCAATTTCTAGATTTGTTGTAGTAGTACTGCAAAATCATATTATTTTCATGAGACAAACCCAATATATTTAGATATCTGGGATTGCATATTTAGGGTGCATAGTCCTTTTCTAGTATTTTTACTATTTCACACGTTTTTATTCTAGCTAAAATTTTCCTTTTAACCCGTTAGGGATAAAACATAACCCAAATCACCCCATTTGTACATAAATGGCGTGAAACTGCCACAGCCAACATTTATC